>JAQIWH010002344.1:0-25163 GCA_034695005.1 Cryptops parisi | reverse complement strand
TACTTAAGTACCGTATACTTGGTACTTGGCCTTAAGTACATTTATTGAGCCGTACTTGGTACTTGTATTTTAAAGAATTTTAAAGTACCTATTCAGAAAGTACTTGTACTTAAGTACGTACTTACGGAAACCCTGGGGCCAAGTGACAATCGTGTGGCCAGTTGGTGTCCTCGTAAAAACAAAAACTTATCAAATACTTGGTAAAAATGGAGTTAATGAATGTTACCTATGTGTAATGTGGATTTTGCATACATAAATTTAGAAAAATTTACATTTGTTGTATGTAAAATGTACTTTGTTTCGTTTGTTTATTATTTTTGTTGTTCATTTTATTTCTTCAATGGTACTTGATATTATTTTGAATAGTTTTACAAAAAAAGTGATTTTATTACTAGCTTATTAATTTAAAAATTTTGTTGTAATATGTTGTTCATGTTTCCTGATAATGTATAGATGTTAAACCTGGTTTAGGCAACTCTATGAAATTGGCATTGAAATAGTTAGGTAAAGCCAGAATTTAGGCTAGGTTGAAATTTAGACCTTAATTTGGACTTGACTTTTGTTTTTTAGAGAAAATGTTATAAACTAACATTTTGTTAGTTAAATATATTGTTAAAAACAAAATGTTATTTCATACTTTGCCAATCAATATTGACCAGGTATAATCTAGATTCTGTATGTTGCCAGTAACATATACAATGTTGCGAACTAATCCTTCAGATATTTGGTTTGTATTTTATTAGAACTGTGTCGTAAAAGTCTAGAAGAGGATGATGCACCTGATGATGAAATTGAAAGCGAATTGGGAATCATTAGGTAGTGTGTTTAGTTTTGTTTTGTTTGTGTATCTGTTTATATCCTTTAAACCCCATGGTAAAACTGTTTGGCCATCATCATTCATCATTCGTTTGTCAATTGTTTAGGGTTCAGTTAGGATATGCCTATCAACTTCAAGGAAAAAAAGATGCAGCTTTGAAGCTGTACAATCTTGTTGTTAAACAGAGGTAAGATTATTATTATTATTATTTGTATTAGCTAATATTTGCAACAGCATTCACAATACAAAGCTACATTTTGTATATAGGTTGAAAATGATGCATGATTTATAAATAATTAAACCGTTTATTTATATATTTTTTTAGACCTTCCGATATTGGATTAATGGCTGTCGCCTCCAATAACATAGTAACCATCAATAAGGATCAAAATGTTTTCGACTCGAAAAAGAAGATGAAATCGGCAACCGTCGACGGTTTGCAACACAAGTTAACGAGCCAACAGCAACTGCAGATTGCTGTCAATTCCTGCTTGTTATTGATGTACACGAATCAGGTATGTTTGTGAAAAACAGCATTAGGAATAATGTGTAATGAAAACTCGTTTTTCATGGATGGGAGAATTTTGCAGCTTGAACAATGTAAAACGCAACTGAAACGTTTGACGGACAAGTATCCCAACTTTGCGGATGCGATACTCATATTGGCTGCATTGTACTGCAGAGAAAAGCAAATCACCAATGCTGTCGAAATTCTTCAGGTGTGCAATTTACTTTATTTACTTTCTATATCCGATAGCTATATCATATGGTATAATTAATGTGCTTGTCTTCAAGTTAAGTTCATCATTGTCAGGCTATGTAATTTTTTGTTTTTGTTTTTTCTTTGGTTTATGTCATAGGAATTTGCATTGAAACGTCCAGAAATGTCTTTGACCATTCCCTTGACTCAAGTACAGTTGCTTCTCTCACAAGGTAACTTTTTTTAATGGCTTTAAAAGTGTCTGTTTTTTTGCATAACAAAATTAAATATAATTTTATTTTAATGGTTACCAGTTCCATTGAATTTTATTGTATTTAAAATTTCATTGTATTTTAATTTTATTGTATTTTTTGTAGGATTTGTAAGTCAAGCATGTGAAATTTTACGAACTCTGAAAGAATCTTCATTCCGTCCTGGAGTTGTAAGTTTTTGATGTTACAATGATTCTCAATTTTGTGTATTTAAAGATAGATTCGATATCTACACTCAAGATTTATAATTTTTTATAGGTTTCCGCATTGGTGACGTTGCATTTAAGTCTGGAGGATAAAGACACGGCAGCTGATGTGCTTCTAAATGCTGTTAACTGGTACAAGAAAAACAAGGTATAATAATTATACCTTTCAATTTAATTATCGAAAACAATCATCTGCAAATTTATATCAATTATGCAGTATACAGTGTGTTCTTGGAAGGTCTAGTCAAGTTTCAATCGCAGATGCTACGCATCAAAACAAAGCAAAAAAGTCCATTCCATTGGTCTGGAAATGCATACTCATTTGCATATCTACAGCATTAATTATTAGACAAAAGGCCAGTTATCTGATTTCATTCTGTGTTTTCTCAGAAGGAAAACATTTTCAGATTCATGTTTATATGGGGTGGGAAGTGCTTTATTATAATGAAATCCATTTAATACGCTCAATATGACCTATAAACATTCTGAAAGGGCTCCAAGAGGGTGTATGTGAACATTAGCAAGAAAAGTTATGATGAATTCAATGCATTTTTTAATTATTTTTTTCACTAGTCTGATGCACCCGAGCTCCCGCTATTATGGCGTGAAAGTGCCAACTTCCATCTGCGGAATGGAAATCCTGAGTTAGCTGTGAAAAGCTTGGAAGAGCTCCGTTTGTAAGTGTTTTGCTCATGCAGTTCTTGAAACAAAAGCCTAAGCTTTGTTTCCTAGGGTTTTTCTCAGTTTTTTATTGGTTTTAAATTAGTGGAATGATTTATGATGTTGTTTTGTGATTGCAGGCTCAACCCTAAAGATATGAAAGTGTTGGCTCACTTGATCAGTGCTTATTCGAGATTTGATCCCAAAAAGGCACAGTTGTATCCTTTCAATTGAGAAACTTTAATGACAGTGAAAACAATCATCCCCATTACTAACAATAATTTCAGACTGAACTTTAGCACAACTTAGCAGAATATCGTAGCTAAACATGGTTTTGAATAAAAAGCAAGGATTAAAAAATGGATAAAATTGCCGATAATTATGGGGTAGTGTTTTATAGATGCATTTTTCTTAACGCTGGGGTTCAGAATCAGCAATGAACTACCTCCCATCTCGGAATTGTTATCTAGTGTTGACGTAGAGACATTGGAGACAACTAACTGGATCATGGGGGCCAAGTATATAAAGAAATCGGCCAAAACGGAACCCTCGCCTGCTGTCGCTAAAGGGTTTGTATAGTGAATTGGATATTTTCAATCAAACATTTTTTATTATTATTCAATTGTTAATTTTTCTGCTTGATTTCTTTTTGCAACTCAGTTCTTCGTCCAGCGAATTGATAGTTAAGAAGAAACGGAAGAACAAGAAAGGTACAAAAAATTAATATCGACCTACATGCTCTTAAAATTGTACAGTAGAACATCACTGTGTTGTAAATTGATCCACTAAAACGTTTTCAGAAATCCAGTCAATTATAAGTTTCATTGAAAAGTTATTTCAGCAGTAACATTGTGTAAAATATGTTTCACTTTACATAATGTCAACATTCGTTGGTAATGATTTATGATGCCATTTCAGGAAAGCTGCCAAAAAATTACAATCCGGGTGTTGATCCCGATCCTGAACGCTGGTTAGCACGTCGCGAACGGTCCACTTACAAAAAGCGAAAGGATAAACGTGGTGGTGTTGGTGAGAACTATTTGTTGGTAATATGAATAGAATTTTTCATTTGATTTGAAGCTAATGTAGCATTGTTTGTCTTTGAAACAGGAAAAGGCACCCAAGGTGCAACCACTTCCTCCACTGACATGTAAGTCTGTTGTTGTAAAGTCCTATCGTAACAATCTCAATGATTTCTTTTATGTAACTCGTTTGTCTTTTCAGTGATGCTTCGAAACACGGTGCGAACGCTGCAAGTTCTCCGCGAGCCGGCAGTGGCAGTAGTGCAGGTGGTACTCCGACGGCGTCTGGAGCTGCAATTTCACCAGCGGCGCAGGGCCCGCGCCAGCAACGTCCTCAACCTGTGCAGAAGAAAAAGAAGAAAGCTAAAGGAAAATGGTGAATGAAATGAACTGTGGTGATCTTTTATTTGCACTTTGATTACTGACTGATCTCTATTTCAAATTCCATTTTCATTTTCTTTCTTTTAATAAAGAAAACATTGAAATGATTTTTCTCAATTTTTCACTTTTATCAGTCATTGAACGCAGATCACCCAACATTGCATGACAAATATTTATTTAGTACTCATCCTCTCAGGTTCATTTCTTGATCTCTATAGGACTCCTGACACAATTTTTTGGTGGGACGATTTGAGCAATTTGTGGATAAACGTTATTACAGCTGTCCACCAATTTGTCGAATTGCCACACCAAAAATTGCTCGTGTCCGGAGGCCTTTAAACATTTATGAGTAATGATTTATTTTTTATTCATCAATGTCCGATGTCAAGAAATGCACTTTCGGTCAAGACCCACTGAATGTTGAACTGTCATGTAATATTTTTGGTATTGTTAGTTGATGGAGATGAGTTTTGACATCAAAAAAACTAATTGACGCATAATTTAATTTGATAAGTTGAATTCTATAAATATTTGGAATGACTCAGGAAGGTCTTAATGATTGAGGTTGAGTACTATACACTTGTAGCGTGATAGCTTGATTTTATCTTTTGACATTTATTCTTCAGATCATTGGGATGTCATGTTGAAGAGAAATCGTAAATCAACAAGAGACTCGATAACTGTATCGTTTCTCCTGTTTGAAAACGGATTGTTTACCATTGGCGTTTATTTTGCAATGATGGATAAGGGTAATAATTTTGTTTTTGATTTTCTTTGTTTTATTTGATGAAAATAATTTGTTTTTGTTTTTTTTTTAAATAATTATATCATTTATTTCATTATGTACAATTTTGTATTGATATTAATTTTTTATTATTTTTATCATTAACTATGGACACCATTTGTAGCCATTTGGAATTTTTATAGAACCGTGATAATTTGATTTGAAGTTTTGGAATTGTGAAGTTCTATCGACAAGTTTCAATTTTATCAAATCACAATTTTTAATTTTAATTTTTTTTTATTTTTATATAATTTTTTTGTTTAATTTCAATTGCAGTTTTTGTTTGATTTACTTTGGTGTTTTTTTTTACAGTGGATAGAATTTGTTGTTTAAGCGTTTTAAAAGATGCTAGGATGCTTCTTTTTGCGTCTCATTTGTACAATTTTGCAGGATTTTGAGACTACTTTAACAATGTAACAGCCCATAATAAACTCATGGATGCAATTCAAAAAACTTTTGAAGTGTTCATTTCTAGTATACAGGGTGTTCCCAAAAGGTAGTCCTATTTTAACCACAGATGCTATGCATCGAAAGGCAAAAAAACATATATAAACATGGGAAGTGCGAGGACGGTGAAGTCGCATAAGCTTATGGTCTTAATCACTAGGTATGCACATTGACTGCATTGACCCATGTTTATATTTTTCACTTTGTTTTGATGTATACTCATCATCTGCGGTTAAAATTTGACTATACCTTTTAGGAACACCCTACATGATTTGTGTTCCTTTTTTAATATTATTTATTTTATATTTATTTATTTAAAATGAATGTTGCGGGCTTTCCTGCCGCGCATTGCTACGCTATTTTGAAGCCTTCTCTGCCATGCACAGCACATTGCTACCCGTTCTGAAGGCTTTCCTGCTGCACATTCTTACCCCAATTGAAGCCTTTGCTGCCGTGCACAGCGCTTTGCTACACCTTTTGAAGGCTTTTCTGCTGCACACAGCGAATTGCTGCCCCATTTCGATAGCTTTCCTGTCACGCAGAGCGATGGCTATCACGAGAAAAATAAGATTTAATGAAGTTGAAACAGGAATGGCAATTTTATTTTTATTAATTTGGTACTTTTCGATTAGACGCTCTCTACATGTTGCAACTTGCTTATTGGTTCACTTTGCAGGTGACGTTAAGAAAATGCATACATTTAATACGTTTTTGTTTTTATTTCCCAAACCTTACCTGCAAAATAAAGTCATAGCCTACAAGAACAAGATACAGTAATCTTGTTTTTGTTGAGAATTTTCACTGAAAATATTTCAGTTTTTCAATAAAACCCATTTTAATTTTGAAAATAGTAAAAAAGTTGTTACAAGTTTTGGAAGATTTGGTTCCTTTTTAGCAACAGCAAATGAGTGGGTAATGAGCAAATGACAGTGAAAATTTTCATTTAACATTTATGCCATTAGAAAACAGTCCAAAAACACAAAAAAAAATTGTTAAAGACAATTTTTATTTTACTTGTTTTTGTTCTTGTAGGCTCCAAGAGAAGTGGGGCGTCTAATCGAAAAAAAACAGAAACTAAGTTGCGTTATTTCGACGTTTGATGGTACAACAGGTATTGGAAATAAAGTTTTTGGTTTGTCTGAATTTGGTTTTATTTAATTTTAATCAGACCTAAGCAAAAAAGAATATCTCTTCATTGAAGATAAAAACTTTTCAATGATTTTTTTTGTACGAAATAAATTCTGATGAGAAGAAACGAATATCAGTTAACTGAGGGTTCGTTGACATTGTACGTCTTTTACCCGAAAATCGTTCAGACATAGTCGACAAGTTTTCGTAATACAAATAGACCTTCTCATCTCAAGATTATTCAACATTACAAAACGTTATCGACTAATATTTTTGGAACATTTCTAAGCGCATTTAGCGAGACAGCGTCCAAAGTGAACGCAGACTTAATCTATCTATCGATATTACTCGATACTTCAGTATCGAGTAATATTAAGTTGACCTATCACAGAGCGGTAATTTTTGGCGTCCATCTTGTTTAAAAGATAAAAAGCTTTTACAAACACTGCGTGGTGTAGTTAATGATAGCAGAATTAATTAAGAACGTTGGACATACGAACACAGGTGACTATCAGACGTCATACAGTGACAAAGCCTTTTTAGAACAAGAAATTAACTCAAGAATCAAGGTAATATGCGTGGGTTTTAGACTGGTAAAGTGAATCGGATGTGTGTAAACTTGTAATTTACACCTCATTTAATTTTTACACGATGTTGATATAGTACACTGCTCACAAAAAATGAGGATATTTAAACAAAATGGTATGAAGATTTTGAAATATCTCCTAATTTTTGTGAGCAGTAAATAGTCCAGTAAATAAGTAAAGCAGTTCCTTTATTTACAAGGTTTTTTTATAACATAGTTTGAGAAAAAAAGAGATTTTATATTTTACCAAGAATGTACAATACAATCGTGCAAAATCAGAATAAGGTGCAGATTCGATAGCGTGTTTATTACGTTTCATTAACCTCAATGTGTTTTGTTTTAGAATGTCGATAGGAGTACCGATGAAAGTTCTCCACGAGGCGGAAGGCCACATCGTAACGTGCGAAACCAACACGGGAGAGGTGTACAGGGGGAAACTCGTGGAGGCTGAAGACAACATGAACTGTCAACTGTCCAACATCACGGTGACTTACAGAGACGGACGCGTTGCGCAACTGGAGAACGTTTACATACGAGGCAGCAAGATCCGTTTCATCCTCCTTCCGGATATGCTGAAAAACGCTCCCATGTTCAAAAAAGCTGGGAACAAAGGTGCAACAGGAACGGCGGGGCGTGGCAAATCGGCTATTTTGCGAGCGCAAGGTAAGATTGGGGACATCAGCCCTGTTTTTTCAAGCTCATGTTTTTCAGTAGGAGGTTGAAGGCTATTTTGGATATGACTTGGATATTGAAATCGTTGACTTGATTTAATGCTTTTTATTTATATTTTCAGCTGCTGCTCGTGGTCGTGGAGGTAGAGGAGATGGCGGTAGCAGAGGAGGAAGAGGAAACATTTTTCAACGTCGGAAGTGATGCGTTTGAATCGAACATTGATTCAAGTCGAGTCATAAACTATCGTGTTAGCATTTTTATTTCTTAAGCAAAGATCACAGTTGTGTCAAGGTTCAATGTTTCAGTGCAAATGGTTATGTGTCGCCATCATTGGTTATATTTTGTTTTGTATAGTTTTTTTCACAACAAGCTGATGGATGACATTGGCGTTGTGCTGCACAAACGTTTATGGTTGGCGCAAAAAGCAAAAGCTCAATCATTTGGATTGTAGGTGTGTGGACCATAAAAAGGCATTGTCAAGATGTCACAAATCCACGAATCCATGTATTTTATATAACATCATCATATACTTGCCAACCCACTTATTTCATAATTGTCTGAATTAAAAACAATGAAGTTCTTTAAAATGTGTCCTTTCTCTCCATAATTGTGCTATGAATTTACACATAGAGGTTGTAGGGAAATTTGAATTTAACATTTTTTTTTAAATACAAATGAGGGGTGAAGTAATTGTCGTTAAAGTCAGAGCCTTCAATTGAAATTACTATATAATTACAAGATATTGTATGTGTAAACGGTCCCCTGTCACATGTAGAGTTGCACACTTTTAGTTATGGAAACTGGCAATTTGTTGATAATTGTGACCAGAGACCCTGCATGTTTTTTAGAAATTTAAAGTTCACTTAATTTTTTAATAATTTAAAAATTTCATAGTTCACTTCTTTTCCAACCAATGAAAACCAGTTGGCGAGAAGCTGATGTCACAGTTGTTCTCTAATTGCTCCATTTGTCACACCAAAAATTACATCAGGTTGCCTTTAAAGTAATACACGTTTCAAATAATATATTTTTTGGTATTTTCCGGTTATAGCGAGGTCCGTCTGATGCTGCTATTTTCTTATGGGTTTATTTTGCAAGTTAGGTTAGGAAAAACAAAGAAACTTATTAAATGTATGATTTGGTTTCCTTAACCTTACCTGCAAAATAAACCCATAACCAAGTACAAGCAAATTGCAACATCAGACGGGTCTTGCTATAACCGGAAAGTGCCTATTTTTTAAATTACGCACATCTGTAAAGTTTGTGTATAATTGACATTTAACTACAGTTTTTAATAAGGTTTGAAGTTTTTCGTAATTACAAAGAAAACGTACGAATGGTATACATATATGACTACATAGCATTTTTTGCGATTGTATATATATTTTGATTTTAAATCAAAATTGAAATTTTTTATTAATCAGGTGCTTCATCACTTCATTTAATGATAATTTTATTTATTTGATTCAATTTTATTAAATTTTGTTTTCTGTATCGTTTACTTAAAGTATCGATTTTTTTAACAATCGATTAACTACTCGATATTTGAGTATCGTAGCGAGGGTATTTAATTAAACTATGCCACGTGGTGGGTGCTGGGATAGCAATGGAAGTTGTGTTGTGTTTTTTTTAGGTTTCCAATATAGGTTGTGATTCAAAACAGTATTTTTACCATTTTTAATATTGCCTATCTTGTATCAATCATGTTAGTACTGTAAATCGATTGTCATTCTAACGTTACTGTGAATTAAGTTTTCATTTGTGTGATCTATTGTTTTGTAGCTTTTCGTTTACAACTGGTTGCCAGTTTCGGTTTGTGAAAGACTCTTGCGATGGGTAGTAGAAAAATACCAGATAGGTAAATATAATCATTTATAACATAACGGTATACCTGTTTTCTCACGTTACACAGTGTATTTAAGTAAATGTAAAGTGATAAGATTATTTGGGTATTACCAATAAGGGTGTTGCCACTGTCACTCGGGTTACACAGTTTAATGCTTCTTTTTTTAATGATTTTTTTGTGTGAAGTTTTATGTTGATTTTGTAACTTTGCTGCAAATTAGTTTCCTGTCTTAATGGTGAAATAGTATTATTACTGTTGTTATTACTGAATTTATTACAAACCACTTTATATCGAACCAGTGGTTTTGAAAGCGTCGTATGTTTACTTTTAAGGGTGTGAGAGATGATTAATCATCGTGATGCATGATATCAATTTACAGCTTATTCAATTTTTACATTTGCAACATTGAGTTGCATTTGGATATTGCGATTTGGATATTGCATTTGGATATAGTGATTCTATATATTTTATTCTATGTTTTATACCTATTCATTGTTCTGCTTAATTATGGGTAGGCCTACGTCAGAGACACTAGATTACTACAAGATGTCAGCAATCCATAATTCCTTTTTCTCTATTGTATTCTAAAGCAAGTAATGCAGATCAGATAGTGTTTGAGTTGCATGATGTCGCAGAAGTTCAAATCGCTCTTGACGTGTTGAACTTGCATCAACACGTCAAGTTCAACACTTGATTGTTTTAGTCGTTTATGTGGATATCCTAAAAATTGTCTGTAGTATAACATAACATCGAACTAGAACAGAACATTTCATTTATTATTCACAAAGGATGTTCAACAAATTTTAGGGGGAATGTTTGAATAATAACAGTACTAGTTTTAGTACTAGTTCTAGCGCTCAGTGTCAAAGGATAGGAAGGAAAGCGACTTAACATTGAGGCACTGTCTAGGCATGGGTGCAACTCAATTTTAAACAGTGGTTCCAGGAGGCTGCTAGGTCAGTGGAAAAAGTGCATTTTATTTTCAGAGGGATCACATCAAGAAGGCTCTAGCTACTGACCTGTCAGTTTGCAAACAACAACATCAATTGCAAATCAATATATGTTCTTTGTAGTTATCACGTTTAACTTGGTGAGTAATGTGCACAAACTGTAGTCTTACTGACAGTGTTCTCATCATAATTTGAAAGTGTTAAAACAGTTTAACAATGAGATGTCAATGTTGTGTAAGAGTTTTGAAACAATAAAGTTTGACTGAGGCAGTCTGTCTCCTTTGTGAATCAGTCAAATTGTATTGCTTCAGAACTCTTACAGAACAGTGACTTCTCATTGTTGAAGTGTTTTAACCCTTTCAAGTTATGATGAGAGCTGCACATTTTTTTTCACCATATAACTTACACAATATTTCTTCAGGCCATTTACTTTCTATGAGTGCAAGAATCTAATTATGCAATGATTTAACTACCGGTACCTGAAAAATGTTCTTTCATGCATAACACATAACGTCTTAGCAAAGATTTTATTCATAGGCTACTGATTAATGGATTTGTATGGCAAGATTTATCACCACTAAAATAAAAAATTTAAAGAAAAACTTTTTTTCACTTTATCGATGGGCTATTTTGGTTCAAACTTTTAGGCAATGTGTGAAAGACAGTTTATTCCATAAAAAATTATGACAATTATTTTATCAAGAGACCTTTGTATTCTACAAGTTAATGCAAGCAAGCAGGGAGAAGGGTGGTTGTTGTTGTTGTATTTTGGTTTTTGTTAAAAATGTACTGTTCTGAGTTCAGCACTATTTGGATAAGTCATTATAAATGTATTTTGGCTGAATTATAACTGTAAATCGAACTTTAAATTTTTTTTATGTAAATAAACAAGCAAAAAAAAATAAAAAATTGTACTTGTTGGTGCAGTAATAACATTTTTAACTCTAGGTTCACATATAATTATTAATTATAATTAATATACAACCAACTAATGATTCAACCAGCTATGACCCTTAATAAATCGTTTATACATGTGTTAACCCAAAAGAATACTTCCTAATTAAAATGCAATTTCAGTGGCTACCAATTGTAATTGGTAACTGTCAGGATAGTTTTTAGTTCAAGATTAACAGTCGATTATTTTTAGTCAAGGTCATGAAAATGGTAGTGAAAACTGTGTGTTTTAGTGTTATATATTGTTCATTTCACTTGGAAAGATTGCAAATTATAGATCTCATAATGCAATTTATAATTTTTGTTGTTGTTTCTTTAAGATGGATCGAGTACAAAGCTGTCGGTGAGACCATTTCAGGAACGAGATTCATCGCCTTCAAAGTACCACTGAGAGAGGTAAGACACATTTTTTAAAAACAATTTTGTATTGCAGCAGTACAATAGTGTTTATATATATATTATTGCTATATTTCTCATCATGTAGCAAATATTTCATGTAGTGGGGTCATGCTATGCAAAATCAATAGACTGTTCTCCACCACTATCAGATTTTGACAAAATCTCTAATTTCAGTAGTTAGTACTGAGAAAAGAATATGTTGAATTCATGCTGAAAGTAGTACATTTAAAGAGACTTTGGTGATTTTCTAAATTATTTTTATCAGTATGGAAATTACCTTTCATTTGTATAAAAAAAATCTATGTTAAATTGTATGTATTTATTTTAAATGGAAGTGTTTTAACCATTGTTTAAATATTTTGTAGATTTCGATATTTGTATCTGTTTGTCTTTATGAGACGTTAAATTAATAAATAAAATAAAAATTTTAATAAAAAAAATTTTGCTTCGGAGCAATTTTGATGGCATTTTCGGAATTTACAGAAAAAACTAGTCCATGTACCAAGGATTCATTCATGTATTTTGAAAACTAACAGAGCTAGAGTTAAAACCAGGTGAAATGAACATCAAAAAATTCATTAATTATCGTTAAGTACTTTAATTTATATCTAATGAACGACAGTGTATTTACACAAAATATTCTAGATGTATTCTTTTCTCAGTACTAACTACCAAAACTCCAAGTTTTATCAAAATCTCGAGTTGTGGTGGCAGCATCTGTTGATTTGGTATGGAATGATCCAGTGGGTATCCTCAGGACAATACCTCACCCACTTCTGGTGAAAGATTTAATGTACAGTACTGTATGTATTTCAAATTACATATCAATAAAACATTCACTATAGCCTACTACATTGTTTACAAAATGTTAATATTCAGTTGGCTAGGCTAGTGGTTTTTGATTTCCAATACATTTAAGAACCACTGTATGTTATTATTAGATTTCTGACTAATTAAATGTTATTGGTATGTAATTTTAATACCACTACAGTACAGTAGAAAATATAAAATGGTACGTTTCAGTTAAAAGTCGTGGCTTCTCTTTTGACTGAAAAGCATTTATACAATTAATTTAATTTAGTAATATTATGAGTACCTACATTTTAATTAATAAAATAATGATATTTAAAATTGACACAGTAGGTAGTTTTAAATATGAAATCTTTAATGGGGGAGGGAGAATATTGTCTTAGTTTCATATAAGTGGTAATTCTGAACTGACTTTCATCATCACACAAAACGTCACAACTGTATATAAACTACAATCTGGTGATAATGACTTGATAAAACTAATATCTGGTTATAGTATCGGAAAGTCTGTCACTGACTGCTGATATAAAGACGTATTAAGTACTATACTGTAAAATCAAGAAAGATAAAGTTACAATATGTATCAGAAGGTATGTTACACAAGCGTGGTTCACCCCATAACTGACAATTCTACATTTATTTTAGCGATATAATTGCTGGAGCTAGTCAGTGACATACTGACAAGTTATTCGCTTGAACAATTTTTTAGAACAATAAATTTATCACAGAAAATGGAAACAGTGATTCTAGATACTTTATTATAAAACTCAGCATAAGTTGTGTGTTTTTTATTAGACTATTAAAACCATTAAATAATATAGTGTGCCTCAAAAATCTCCATATAGGAAATGAAAACAAAACGAGAGGATCTTTTCATATCTTCTGTTTTGTTTTTTTTTCTTTTTATTTTTGAGACATTCTGTATAAGAAATTGTAGATAATAATTTCCGAATGAGTGTGTTCAATAACACTTTTACTGTACCAATGTTTGAAGGAAATACATTGACTTTCGAAATGATTGCAAACTTGTGATTACCTGAAGGTTGGACATTCATGAGCATGATACCATCATCTACTAGCTCATTTCTTGGTATTATTTTGACAAAAAAAAATCAAGAATGACTCTTGAACCAATAGGGGGTGTTTTAAAACTGCAGAAGCTACTGTATTTAATTGTCTTGAACACAAAAAAAAATCGGGTAGAACAATCTAAATGGTGAGACCTACGGTTTCACAGAGGATGACCACCTAGGGTCAGCAAAGAATTCGAAAAAGCGTAAGTGTCGTCTAACGTTGGGTTGAAATTTATGTGTGAAATGCGCAGTTGGTAGTTGACTTTGACTCGCCAGCGTGGAAACCTGGACATCGTTAACTTTCATTTTGCTTTGTTGAGTATTGTGTCGGCTCATCTTTGATTCAGAGGACAATGCTGATTACGATCTGTGAAATGGACTACCTGTAGAAGTGGAAAAGAGTGAATGAATGAGATAAAGAAAGAACAAAAAATATAGTTGACTAGGAGCTTCTGCACTCCTGACACCAGCCAAGAGTTTAACCACCTATTAACTGTTGACAGTGGTCGTTGCAATATCTTATTGAGACATTTGGCTTTCAAACCGTTTCAAGGGAAACCTGTGTTTCCAAAGATTTCTTTGTGCTGTTTTAGTGAAGTAGAAATTTTAATAAACTTGGTTTAATTTCTTTGAATGGCTATAAGAAAGATGTTACCAGTTGTTCTCTTATCTTATCCCAAAATCATTGGTGTAAGCCCAATTTCATAATATCTTATTCATGCTAATCGAGTGATTTTTTGCCAGGTTGTTTCTAGGGAACATGTACTGTATTATATTCGGATTGGTTAAGCCTCTAAGATTGGTATATTCTTCTAAGTGCTATTTCTTGACCGTCGTATACACCTAATGATACTTGAAGACTGTTGTGGCAATATCTTGAGCAATGTTGTAATGTCTTGAGACATTTGACTTTCAAACCGTTTTATTAGGAGAATATATTTACAAATGTTTCTTTGTGTTTGGTGAAGTAGAATTTCAATACACTTGGTCCTTGGTGTAACTTATAGCTACAAAAAATCCGTGTAAATCAGTTATTCTCTTATCCCAAAATCATTGGTGTAAATGTCCAACTTCATAGCTTTTATATGTTAATCGAGTGTTTAGTATCAAGTTTGTATCTTGAAGAATATGTTTTATTTATATTCTAGTTAAGGCCCCTAAGGTTGGTATTTTCTTGCAAGTGCTATAACCTGACAGCGGGTTTGATGATTTGTTGAATGGTGTTTTCCCCTCTTGAAGATTAAGATACAGCACTATCTCATGGGCCATTATTCAATTACACATTAAGACCCCTATTAAGGTCATGCTTGACATTCCTGCTGTATCATTGTTGCAATGAAAAATTAAATCAATTCTGACATTTCAGCTAGGATATTTCGTGGCCTTTGTTTTCTCGCTGAAAGGGAACGTTCGTCACGATGATCTTTCTCGATTTTTATGATTCTACTTAGCCATTTTGTCAGATTCTCTTCCCTCTGTTTAAATGTTGGGAAACGAAAAACGTAATTAATCACGACCACCCATCTACTGCTGTATTTAGGACTCAGCCATAGCCTAGGGACTGTATAGAAATCAACAATGTTGGGGGAGAAACATGCTGACATTTACTAAAACACAGAGAAACGTGACTTGGCTAACTCATACAAGGACTCCCCAGTAAGCCGATTCCATCCACACACACACTGCCTTAACTTGAGATTGAGAACAATGAAATGTGGAGTTGTGTCATCATTGTTAGAACATTTTGCAGTACAGCTTTATAGGCTATCACCACCAGGAGACACTTACTGAAAATGTGTACTGTTACTGATCTGGATAATCATATATGCTGAATAACCTAAGTTTAAGTACAGTCAGTACTTAAGTGTGTTCCCATAAGTGTAGAAATCAAAGTTGATCATACACTCAAACTACGAGTTTGAGAGTTCTGCTCCTATAGTTCCAGAAAAAGTTCACTCAAGTATAAGTTATGCTGTACCGGTACTTAAAAAGTTCAATCTCTGTAATAGAAGGGATTAACTATCATATTAAAGGTTACAGTACTACTGTAAAACCTGTATCGCTATAATTATTATGACAATTTTATATTAATATTAACTTCGTAAATGCAGTCTTAACTTTTGTGAAGGATTTGTATTAAACAGATTCATAATGATATGATAAGTGAAGACTACTTAGAAAGTTCTAGATAACTGGAAAATGTTTTACTTCTTGGTGGGGTAGGGTAGACGAATAGTAAGTAGTATGAAGTAGGAAAGTTTTTGATTACCGTATCTGATTAGTTCTTACTTTTTTCATTATGTATACAACTTAAGAGTAAAGACAATAGAAATTTTATTCATGTTTGGACTTTGGCTTGAAACAGTGAGAAAGAATGAGGGTCGTATTTGACTACAGGTGGGTTCATTACATGCGATTGTGTCAGTTGGAAAGTCCCCTCCACCATGATCTCTGTGGGTGTTCAGTCCTCCCCATAAAAGGAGGAGTGTGTCACCCGAGGGTGGGCAAGGGGCTCCTTTCAGCACCCGCTTCTGCTGGCATTCGTCACCCGAGTTTAATTGCTGGTGAGTAGCGAGTCAAGACTCCTGGAGGTTTGCCTGTTAAGAGACGACCCCTCTTGTAACCCCCCTGCAGAGACAGTGGCTGTCGTGCTTTTTGTTTTATTACAGCCCCAATGGGAGGAGATGTGGGTGGGATAAGCCTTACCTCTGGTTTGGTGAAGGACCAGAATTGCATTCCATTTGGTTTTGGAAGGTAATTCTCCCTGAGATTCTTTGGGAAAATGTCTCTCCAAAAATTGACCCGAGCTTCATCCTTTGTTGTAGTCCTACCTAAGAATGCCACACTTTCGCAACTTTTGTCATTCGCTAAACCACTGTTCATCTTTAAATCAGGCACAATCTCGCTAGTCCATCGCATAATGGAAAGACCTTTAGAGATAGAAAGACAACGACTGTAATCCAATTTAGCGGCGAACAAAGATCAGTGAACATGTAGTATTGGAAGTGTTCTGGCTTTGGAAACTGTTTTTGGGATTCTTAGGATTCCAATATAAGTTAGTGTGAATAGTACGTGTTTATGAAAAAGGTGAAGGTGAATGTATGTTGAGTACAGCTCTGTTTGTTTTCTGGTTTCTTAGAAATATTCTTTTGCTTTTTAGTTTAAAGTTTAGTAAGTATAGAAGTTTTTATTCAAGTTAGTTTGAGTTTCTATTCAAGTTATACAAGCAGTATTGCAGTTTTTTTTAATGTGTTAATAATGACCCATACAGGGTGTTCATAAACTCTGGACCCATAGGTGAATACTCAAATCAAGACATGTACATGATTTAATACCAAAACATCGCACACTTCTATTCGACGGGCAGCATCATTTAGCTTTTGTATTACTTGTATCTTGTACGGGTGAAATTTTTCTGTCCTAAAAATCTTTTGGAACGTACTACGGGGTCCCAAAAGTTCCATACGAAGCACACGCAATACGCTGTTCGTCGACATGATCAGACACTCAAAATTATCAATTTCACATATTCTTCTATTGACATACAGTATTTAATTTACCTCAAAGAAAATCTGTAAAATAAAATTTCTTCTGTGTTCAGACTTTGTGGACACCCTGTATATCGAAGAGAAAAAACATAAAAATTGTATTGTGGTTATCATTATTGTAGCTGCACTGTAAACAGATGTCGTCTGAGAGCTAAGTGATAAATCTTGAGATAACAACCTTATACGAATGGTGGTCCATTGTGCGCTAGCCCTGTAATTTCACAGATGTTTTAATTCTTGCGGACACTATGATTAAGTCATTGCTTTACACTAATTGCCAACGTCTTGATTTGGAAATTCTGGCAACCCACCAAATTATTGACTAGGAGTTGGAAACTTGCAATTTTCTTTTAAGTATCCCAAATCTCTCGGTTAACTATAAATTGTAATTACTGCTCCAAGTCTGTCCTTCACGGCTCAGTTGGATTGGCAGGCTGTCACGTTTTGTTGTTCCACCATGTTTCTTGTCGACCAAGAAATTGTTAGACTATAGATGGTTTTTCAGGTTAGGGGTTGTGAAAATTAAAGAGGCGGAGCACTGCAATTTCCCTCACACATTGCTTTTTGTCTATCTTAGTGACTCATCACAATTCACTGATAAAAGTATGGAATTTGTTCTCCACTACCGAATACTTCGTTGTTCGGTTATTACCACATGAGCTGTTATGCTTAATGTTGAGTGGAATCTATAAATGATTGTGAACATTAAACAAGATTAAGTGGGTGGTTCAGGAAAATCAAACTCCTCCCAGAACCTGTTTAATTCATTGATGTGTTTAATGACATATTGACGTTTTCGTGAAAAAAAGTGGCTAAATTGTGCATATTTCGGGGTCTTCGCTTTCATGCACTCATTTGGAGCTTGATTTTTCATGAAGACAATGTAATTTTTAGACATGTTCGTCATGAAATTTCAAGTGAAACCTCTTCCTAAAAATTGGTTTCAAATCCGCCGCTGTCCCAGTTCGTTCTGTATCTCGGACTACCGAAGTGCGACAGAGTTTCAACGACTATGGTAAATGAAGCTACATAGTACTGAATTTGTCACTATGAAATATAAATCCTTACAGTAACTCAGAAAGAAATTAGTGGTTATTGCTAGAATTATAATTGTTAGTCTGTAAAATCTCAATTCAAACATGAATAGCAAGTAGTAGACTACAGGCTATAGCAACTACTACTATTACTGGAATCTAAAACAATATATTACTGTAATAGAACGTTCTAGACTACAAACCAGTCAAGCAGCCATGTTTTACAAATCATGGGTCGTTTGTAAGTAATGTATGAAGAATGTTTTGATTAGTGGCAAAACGTATTGCCGTTTGTTAGATGAAACAGCATTTTGGACACCTAATAGGTGATATGTCAATGACGTTATGTTCTATATTTCACGTTTGTGGAAAAGATTAATGAGAATGTCATGGAAGTATGTTCAGAGCCACATATTGAGATTCTTCAAATCTTCACTATTAGAGTGTATTCTGCAAAACTTCCGTTATGACAACGTCCTTTGTCATAATATCTTGACAAAATGAATGTGAGCCATTTTGCAACCAAATGTTCCGAAAGATCAAAGTAGGTAAAACTTGTGATGTTAAAAGTTATTGCCATTGGAATTGGTGTTTGGACTTTTACCATGACTTTGAGAAAGCAGAAGTTTTTCGTGTTGAAGAAATGGTAACCAATTTTTAGTGAGTTGCAAGTCAAAGGTTAACCATAGGAGGGAGACGAAAGTCGGTTCGAGGGCCTCCTCTGGTGTCTTTGGGGCGATGACCACGCCAGAAATTCCCAGGGATTCTGATGGACTCAAACACCACCTATGGCGCATCTTCCATCGGCTTGGCTTTGGCCCAAAGAAGGGCTAGTTACAAGTGGATGACGCAGTGATGGTTGTGATCCATTGGCATCCAGCCGAGAATACTCTTAAGATGATAATGCGTCAAATAACATGCATTTTGTAGCTTTTTTCTTCCACCTGCGTTCGTCTCATCTACCAACGACGACTCCCCAGGAACATCGAAATTGGCACGAGAACGTCCAGATAGATCATAACATCCGGAGGCTCTCCCGTTTCAAATGGCCGCAAATCTTTTACGTTAACAAGGGACAAACAGCCAGCAGACGTAGCAAACACACCCAGTGTCTTATGTTTTCATAGTTTAAGAGTATTTTCGCCTTGCATGGGGTCTTGCAATATCCGAGATAATTCACAAACAGAAGGTGATGTCCTGTGGTGTTTGTAGCCCGCCAAATGGCCAAAGTTTGTACACATTCGTTCATGTGGTAATGTGATGGATGGTGGTGAATTCTATAGAAACAACTGACTGGTGGTTTTAATTTGTGTGATATTTTCGTTTTATGTACAGTATTTGTTTATGGCGTACACTATAGTTAGCGGATCACGGAAGCCGTCGTCAGTGACTTACTGAACTGGCTGACTTACAGCTGGTTGTGCCTTTATGTTTGTATTGGTGTTGTTGGTTGGGAAAGAGATTGTTAGAAATGAATTGTTTATTGTTTACACTCGTGTGGTTATGTAATTGAAAGGTCTGGTGTAATACAGTGTTAAGAAACATTTTACAATTTCGAGGAAAACGCGTTTAAAAATCTGAACTTGCCTTGTTGTCTATGGGCTACTTCACACTGCTTGCACTAATCTCTTTGCACATAATGTTGTTTTGATCAAAATAGTACGTTAGGAAGGAAGAATTGCACCTAAACACATTCGAAAATGCTTCTAGGTCATTTTAAAGAAAACTCTTTCATACCAGGCTCTTCAATTTAAATTGGAATGGGATTGTGGGACGTTAAGAAAATCTCGCGAATATGTGAAGCAATATGTAGATTGCAAATATAGAGGAACTTCGCATTCGTTTACTTTATTTCGTTTCTTCCTATTTCTGGATATACTAACTGGCAAACTGCTGGTTGATTTATTTTTGCCTGTACTTTAGGTAGGAGTATTTCATTAGGTACTATACTACGGAAGATTTTTTACTATTAAGAGTCTCGTGTTCTGCAAGTTATTGTAGGTTTTGTCTCACCCGGAACCAATTTCAAAATAGGATGTTTTCTCAATTTGATACAGTCGCTTTTAAGTTCAATTTGATTACTCATTAATATTACACTCATTGCGAACAATTGTGGATTCGATTTCCTTATTGTGCACTAGTGTCAATGTTTTGAAATATGTTACTGAAGAGTAGTTTTACTCTTCTTCAATTAACCTGAAAATTGAACATTCTGGCATATCTGGAATGTGATCTTATCACCTTTTATCAAGTTGTTGCGTGTGAATCATTCGTATTAATATCACGGAAGCAATAAATTCTAATATCACAGTACCGAACTGTTATTAACATTCACGTATTATACTGTAGAGTTGAATAAACTTAACTTTTGATGTTTTTTCGATACGATACATACAGTATGTATGATCTAAATACAGTCTGCAATATTTAATGTAATGATTTCCGAAATTTTTTTTCTATTTGACGATATTCTAAAAATATTCACGGCACCCTGGTATTGTTTCGAACCCTTTCATGACACCTTTCTTAAAAATAACTTAGAAATCTATTATTGATATGCAAATTATTTTATATAATTTTGGCCGAAAGTACACGTTTGTCAAAATTAAATTAGGTGTTGTAATGATGAAAAATTAATGATTTTTTATTAGGCAAATGTTAAACGCCTATGATCGCTTTATAGTCCCAAGGTGATCATAATAACCGGATTTCATAAGGCTTGGAACTCTATTTAGTGGCGCCACTATGTGTTGATATACACTGTGCTTCTCTGAAAGAGTTAAAACTGTTAGACTTTATCACTAGATGGCGAACCACGGTCTTAGTGTTGATTTTATGGGATCATTCTGATTGCATCCAGTTAGTTAACCAGAGGTCAAAATGAAAAGTTAAAATTGTGGTCCATTACTTATTTCAAGCGAAGATTAATGCATTCAATTAGCTGAGCGATTAATTATTAAATAAAATTCAACTATGGATATAGTGTGTCTAATGAAAGCTAATCTTAACTTTGGTTAAGTTGACTATTACTTAAATTGGAACATCTTTGACCAAGTTTAACCTGCTTCATTGAGGCTTAACCAATGCCATATGTTAAATTTACTACGACTTTATTGGTACAGGTAGTCACTTTATAAATGACATGATAATCACATGGAGTTTTTTGCGTGTTCACTCCTTAAGAGGTCGACAATAGAGCCGTCGTAGTTTGGTTTGACAATTTATTTGTCTTTCAGCTAATCATTACGTTGAGATATGTTGCCATTTTTTTATGTTGATCATTTCGTTTCATTTATTGCTGCTATCAAATTAAAAGATTTCACTTCGATTTAATCTTCGGAACGTTTTATGAAGTCGTAAAATATAGTAGTGGAACTTGAAGAATTTTCTCTGCTTTGGCACAGTTGTCTTTCTCTCGTAACTTGCACTATAAAAGAAAAATCATGATTTGAATGTCAAAAGCTGATGTATAAAAAGAATGGGTGTAGGTAGACAAGCCCTTAATTACACGACAGCAAAATATAGCACTATTAAAATAAAAAAATAAAATAGAAAAAAAAACCTAGGAAGTTGGGTGTGTTCGAGTTTTTTATGTGAGAGCTAAAAAAATTTCGTAAGGGTCTTGAAAGTATTTGGAAAACCTTTATAGAAAAGGGGGGAGTGGTATCTCTTTTTTTCGGCATCTATTGTAAACTTTTGAGAATTCGTCCCATGAAACGAGGAGGGCCGTGTACGGAACATGATGAATGGCGTAAGGAACATCCGTCAAGGGCCAAAGAGGACCTTTCGGAACATCCCCAAGCCTATAGGCAGGCCACCCATAGGGTCCTAGATAGTTTGTAGACTTTCATCCGTAACGCTTGTTCGGAACCTACTTCATTCACTTGTCCTTTGCTCTTTTTTTCCGGGGGGGTTCTCGTTTATGTTTGGGTTTGAGAACGTTATGGGTGGTTTACAATGTTGGAAAGTGTTGCAAAGAGGAGGTAGTCTACAGGTAACTCGACGCATTTTGCAGGACTGTATACGCAATCTGGGCTTGATGTTACTGTATATTAGGGTGTTTTAAGTTTGGAAAACATGGATGAGGCAGGTTCTGAATTTGTTTCAATATGTGAAAAGTAAGTTTGGTAAAATTATGTTAGTTCTGAACAATATTTAGGGATCGTTACCAAGGTCTGAAAATTTGCCTCTAGGTGGGCTAAATTTGAGAATATTACCTTTTTGAATATTGGAACAAGATAGGCTGGTGCCCTTAGTGCCCCGCCCCCTATAGATAGACCACTAGCTCCGTTTTTCGCCACTAAAGAACCCAGATCTGTACTGTACAGTATCTTTGATACTGCACTGTACATGCAGAAGAGCATATAAAGTGAGTGATTGTACTATGGTATTATAATTGAAGGGCTTCGGGCAATATAGTGATAGGCCAGACATTTTTCAAAAATGACATTTTTACATCAAACTGTCCTTCAGTAATGTTTCTAGCTAGTACTTTACTACGTTCAGAATTTTCAGCATCATGATATAGAGATGGAATCATTTTGTTATTCAGTATTGTTTTTTATAGAGTTTCTGACCAGAAAAACGGCTCTTCTGAACAATTTACAAAATGTGGCTTATCATTCCGAAGCCCCAGTATATCCAGATGTGTAGATACGTACTGTATATGATATGCATTTGTATATACATACATACAGTATATCTGTATACAGTTTTTTCGTGTGTATAGTTTATTCGTGTTGTTCATTGAACGAGGGTGTATTCGGTTTACTGGGTACGCTTGTTATTATTATGACACTACCAGCTCTGGAAGTGGCACTATAATAATAACGGTAACCTTGTTATAAAGCCCGAAAGTCTCGCTGTTTAATTAAAATCACGTTCGTGAGATAAATGGGCACTAATTTGGAAGATGATTGAAATTTGTGGAGGGAAAGTTTAATGAAATTAAGGAAGTGGAACTGCTGTCTCTGCAATATAGAACAAAAAAAAGGAACAAATTTTCTTTATTACACCCTCGGCTAAAACTATAAATACTAAAGAAATTCAGGAACAACAACAACGAGCACTTTTATTGTACTACTAATTATAAAATAAAAACTTGTTTATATAAAGTAGTAGTTTTTATAGTCGATTTAAATATCATACTGTTTAAGAATATGATGTTTAAAAAAATACTGTTTTTATGACCTTGATTGTTATTGTTTCAGGTTCTTGTTTATATACTGTATGTTACTTACCAAATTTTTTCCCATCGTGTATCTTCAATTTCAAACATTTTTAATTGGTGCCCGTTTATTATTGTTTGAAATTCTTCTCAACCTTTGACGCAAATGCTACTCGATACTTTCAAGTTTTAATTCATTCTCTTTTTTTTTCATTTTAGTATTCTATGATTGTTATTTGTTAGTGTTTTTTATTTCGCTTTTTTAATAACCATGATTCTGACCTTTCTTTGTTGATACGGTTTTTCTTTCCCAGGATGTTAATCATGTTTCTATTGAAATTGGTATTTTTATATTTTATTAACATGACGTTGTACCGATTCATGTTTATTAATTGTTAACAACTGGAACTCGTGGTTTATAAATATACACCTTTTTATTGACACAAAGATAGAGGGCTTCACGTGTTTATCTGAGATTTGTAACAGTTCCTGGAAAGATTTGGTTTTCCCCATACAGTACTTCAATCTCACACCTTCATAAGATAGTGAAGTTATTTTTATTATAAGATATAGTATATTCAAGGAAATTATAGTATACATTACATACACACAGACAAATATATAAAACTTATTTCAATACGAAGAAAGTGTTTTGTTTGAAATTCCGCGAAAGTGTGGACACTGCCATAAGCTAACATGGAAGATTAAACAAGTTATTTTTCTTATATAACTTGAGACTCAAGTGTTTACTTGGATACAACATTGACATTGGTAACTACACGTGTTACGTTCACAGTTAACTAAGTGGACGACGTTGTTTCCAGTTGAAGTTTTATTAACTCGAAGTTCGAGAGGTTGTTTTTCTTCAACTTAATTGGACTTGAAGAAGTTTATCGTGCATCGAACTACTTCTACGAATTGCAGACATATAATTACAATGTAATTATACAATACTGTACTTATACTTGTAATACATATACTTAGTGATTCATTCATTTTGTGTGTGAACATACATAGATAAACGTGTATATAAACGAAGAGTACATACGAGTATATATACAGGGTGTTTCAAAATTAATGTTTCACTTCGACAAGGCCATAACTAAGTAACAAATAATAATACAAGAACGTGCTATGCATCAGTCGATAGAAGATCTTTACAAATTTCGTATTGTCGATGGATTGATTGTTTTGCATATGCTCTGCTACGGAACTCATTGTAGCAAGATGGGTTTTTCTATCGACTGATGCATACATAGTACGTTACTGTATTATTATTTGGACTCATTATTATTATTATTATGGTTTTGTTAAAGTGGGTCATTCATTTTGAAACACCCTGTATATGCAGCATACGTACAGGCTTAGTACAGAGTTGACATCGTTCATGTGAGTTACAAAGAAATTCGAGTTTAATAAGTTAGTATTGTGCATGTTTACATAAATATGTACAGTCGAACTTCTATAACTTGGATTTTTTCGATTCTATAACTCATTTTTTTGGCCATTCTTGTTAGAAGTTGGTGGTATAAGTCGTTTTACTTCATTGCACTTAAATAAATTTTCATAAGCTTTTACGTAATACGGTTTTTACGCTTAAAGGTTTGTTCGCTTATTTTGCGGAATTTAATTTGCAATAACAATTCTTGGTACAACAAGATAAAAATAATTATATCATTCCTAAGCGTTATCACGACACTACTAAGA
>JAQIWH010002343.1:0-25165 GCA_034695005.1 Cryptops parisi | reverse complement strand
CACACGACACACACACAGACGACTGCCATTCCGTCCTACTTCTCGAAACATAGACCTCACTTCGTTCGGTCAATAATGTTAAAATATAAAAAAAAAACAAAAAAAACCATCGAAATCGGACTTTTTAAATTTTGTAATGAAAATAATATGTCCCCCCACTCATCAGCAGAAGACACAGCACGTGAGAAGTTTTGCAAAAAACGATGACATATCCGTTGCCATGTGGTAACTCATTGTTTTTGTGGTTTTAAGCTAGGTTTGTGTTCGAACGATCGGAACGGCTGATTCTACCTCTACCACCGTGATTTGTTCTTAGTTAAACTTTTTTCCACGACCCCGCCCTGTTGTCTGTACACTGTTTTACAAGTTGTTAGCTCTTGGCTTTACAACTCGTAAAAGCACGACGCCACAGATTCGTAATATTAATTAAATTGATTGCTGTGGAACTTTCTTTCTTCTATCCGGCTCGTGCCGCTCACAATACGGGCCTTAGAGACTATCCAGATGCAGGGTTCCTTGATAGTAGTGCTAGGATAGCACAGACTCTTGTCGTACGCGCTATCAAAAAATTATGCCCGTGTGCAAGATTTTCAGAAAGAAGGTTTTGACAAAAAAATAAATACGGGTTAGCGCTGTTATAAATACTGCACTTGAGTACACTGCATATGTACAAGTATATAGAAGTACTTCCAAAGATATTCTTTCGAATTAGGGAGTTTAACCCCAAACCACCTTCTCGTACATGAGGGAGCGGGCATGGGGACTGATATGAACCCTCTTGGGTGGTTGGCATGATAGCGCTACCATAGACTTTCCACATGGGTATGAAGCTCAAACTCGTAATCAGAAGTTGCCACATTGCACACTACCCACTGCCATTCGACGATCTAAGGTGAGAAAACTGCAAGGACTACTCAGAAAAGTCAGAGACTAAAAAAAAACTAAATTTATTTCACAAAAAATTATACTCAACCTTGTAGTCGGTCTACAAGTCTTTACAAAAATGACCCCGAGGATATGGCTGCATGTTAACACGCCATAAAAAATTCCTTTTAGTACAATAAAACACTTCACCACAGACATGGCCATAGCGTGTCTTCCAGGACCCAATCCTTTCTTTGCCGTGGAAAGACTTTTATTCATCGTTCACGCACAATTTCGTCATTGTTTATACTGTGTGGTGGCGTTTGGTGCCAATTTTTGAGGCAATATCAGTTAACACTTTTGATAAAACGTGTTTTTTTTGTGTCTGTATTTTGTCATGTTGGTCTTTGTGTGGCCGAATAAAACAAAACTACTTACATCGTTAAAAAAGTATCCATGTAAGCAGGCGGTACGACGGACGGTTGATGGAATGGTCAAAGGTGTTTGAAACTTGTTTACTAGTGAAATATTGGTTTTTAAAACGGAGTCTTGAAAGGATCAGTAATTAGTTTAGTATGTAAGATTGTTTTTATTTAGTTTTTATTTCAAATTACATTGGTCCTCCATGGACCAATACAATAAAAGATTAGAATTACGTTGTGAATTCAGTCATCGTTTCAGTTCATTTCTCAGAAACGAGATTGAAATTGTTCATTTCTGAGAAATGAACAATCTCGTGCCTATAGACCTCCTTTCACCGATTATTTTTCGTTTAAGACGAAAATTCTTTACCATGTTTTTGTCATGATGAAAGGTTAAATGGGTTTTAATTACTGCCGATGTTGGCCTGACGATGCAAAAACTGCGAAACAACGAGAGACGGGAAGGACTTTTTTTATTTATTTTCCTCTCCTCGACTACTTTTTCTTTTCGTGGAGTTTGGTGCGCTTGAAAATTTATCGATTCCAAGTTTTTCTTTTTCGAGGGCTGCGAGGTGACATTTCGAACGAACTTTTATGAAGTTGACCAGCCGTTTAATGAAGCAGCACGACAAAGGTCAAGGTAAAACATAGGCCATGCTCTATGATATATTCCCTTTTAGTTCAATGGCGACTCGCCGTGATTTTCCATTGAACCAGCTTTATGTCGAAGGTCGGTTTGGTCGATGGCTGCATCTTTAAATATTTCAGCTTGTCCGAGTTGGCTGACCCCATCGCTCGTTGCAATCATCTTACGTACCGGTACGTATTTTGTCATTGACAACGTTTTGTTCACCCTTTTAGTCCATCCATCGTTTTAAGTTGTAGACAGCGAAAACCACGACGCTCACTCGTTTTACAGAGTTGTTGCATCGTCACACGATAGCTAGCACTTCGCAGTGACATTCGGACAGCTTCGATAGGATGCGTGGTGACTCTTTATGCTTGGATGGTGGTAATAATAACAAGAAGAACAACAACATTAACAGAGTTCAACTTTCTCCCACGTTGTTTGGGGTCATCGGCTGATGCTCGCCGCCTGTGGAATAACGATTGCGGAACGAACCGATTCCGTTCGACCTGAGGCGGCGAAGAATATGGAACGTGCGTGAGTGCGTCCAGCGTGTTGCCGACAACCGAACCGAAGGCGAAACGTGACGAAGGGACGAAGACACTTTGCGTTGCCTCGCGTTGGCCGGAAGCGTCTCTCGATAACAACCCTCGCTAACGTCGCGGTGGTACGTAAGTTGCGTTACCGACGATCGTGCTGGTGCCGGATGAACAAAGGCTTCGCGAAACAATTTGAACGAAGCGTACGTGGTGGTGAACGAGGGGCGAAAGAGAGACCCTCGTTCGTCGGTGACGGGTAGCCAAACTCTTTCTCCACGAGGGAAATGGCAACGGCGAACGTCATTCGAATGGAGACACGTGACCACGGTGCTCTTGCAGAGACTTTTTAGCTTCAGTGTGTCACGTAGGTTTCTGGTGAAAATGTCACCATGAGAACGTGAAGAAGAGTCCGAAGGGTTTCCTTAAAACGTGTCGGGAAACCACCGATGATGTAGTCGGAAGAAGCACCTCGACAAATTTATTGTAATTAATAGCTTCGCCTCTCTTCGTGTTTATACAACGTACCCGAGAAGAGCTGGAAAGTCTATCACTTTTCTTCTCGTTGAATTATTTAAACTATGTTCGAGATTTTACTTCTCACAAGTTTGTTCTCAATGAACACTCCTCTTTCTCCTAAAACCGCTTCCCACATAACGCATTTAAGATGTGAATAACCTACCGGCGAGAAATTCGGAAGATGGCAATTGGCAATCCATCTCTCCCATACATGTATAAAAACTTCGATGTTGCCCTATTTGGGCACATTAACCGGCGTTTCTAACTTTATTTATGAGTTTGTCCATTTGTTTGATTTATGTTTTTTGTAATTTCTGGTCCTTTGGATTGTTTAACTTTAATACATAAATAAATAAATAAGTATTTGAGAAGAAAGGTTCGGAAATCTGCATGTTACTGTTGGAAACGTTTCATTACCGCATTGACAAATTCACCGAGAGTTTTGACCACAGTAGTTCGTGGCTATTTGAACAAAGAAGATTATTACCGTAACACAATTTTCTTCCACAGCGATAGGAAAACAGCAATCTTTCTTTGCCAACGAAGACGACGATCCGATGTTGTCATGATCAATGAAATTTAGGAGGGTGCGCTTAGTTTCTCCCCCCACCTTCCTAAGAGCGGAACAAAAAAAAATCGGGATGATTGTTTTATCGAATGCGATTTTTATTTGCATGCTGCCGACGCGTAACGTAATTATGGGGGAGAAACATAACAACGCTGAGAACGGTAAAGTGGTCGAGACACGTGCGTATGGAAAATCCATAATCAAGCATCGATTGCCGATTGGTCCGATGGCGTTCTTCTTGCGCTCGAGAGGGAAATCCGTCTTTCACCACCACTACATTGTTTTTCGTCGACGTTGTTGTCGTCGCCGTCCAAATTGAGAAATTGAATAAGCGTGTTGGAGCCGTGGTGCTGCCATCTTCCGTTTGGTCAAAAACTCGAATTTATCCCGATTCGTCTCTTTCTTTTCGCCGAGTAGTTTATGCAGATTGTTTTGGTCTTCTTTTTTTTACTACTCATCCTCGCCTCGAAGTTCGACGCGCAAATAACGACTTAATGTCATTTTAGTGTTTTGAAGTATTGACTCGAAACAATTTCTCACAGTAGAGAAAAAAAACATCTTTGAAAAGTTTAAACGTGAACTAAACGATCAATAAAAAACCGTGACTTACATTGGGCATTTTGTTTTTGTAGGTGAAAGAAAGCACTCGTGGAGCTCACTACCTTAAGGGTTGTCCCGAACCATCAACGAATCCGAGTAGCGGCCAAAACCCCAGACAATAGAACTAGGATGTGTCAATCCTATCGTCGTTTATAGTCTTCGAAACGACATCACTTTTGTGAGACTCGGTACCTAGGCGGTGACGATGATTCAACCAGAACTTTTACATCGTAGTGTCTATTTCACTTGAATTTTGCCGTTACATCAGCAAAGACTTGACTGTTTCGCATCGTGCAGTTAACGCTGCCCAGGACTTCACGGAGAACTGAGTGAATGGAATGCACTCAGTGGTGCAATTACTTTCTGAGTGGCAACCGGAAAAGAAACAACGTTTTCGAAGAAAAGGTAAGAATTCATTTCTTACTTTCTGGTGATTGGCGCGTTGTTCGCTTGGCTGTGTTTTACTCGATGACTATTTTCCTTACGTTCTTTGGGAGAAAGGTTTATCTCAAACAACAGTAATTTAATTAAGATGCTTATTCCTTCGATACATTTAAGCTCTGTGGTTAGCTTAACGCAAATTTTTGTTTAATTTTTCGAGAGTTAATCTATCTAAAGCCAAAAATAACATTTCATTCGCTCAATGACGATAACAACGACAGCGAATCTTGTTATAAAAGTCAAGTGTTGTTATTTATTTATTTATTTAATTCCTTACGTCCCAGAGAGACAAAATAGTGAAATACAAACAATGTAACAATGTTATAAGTGTTACCCCTGTGTATCGTATCCAATGGCAGACAACTCCAACAGCGTGTAAAGAAAACTTTGTTCTTTCGTAACTTTAAGGTGAGTTTACACGATAAAAGTTTTCGCGATACTTACTGTCTTGACAGCGACTATTGTCACAGTTATCTTCGTGTAAATGATATAATAAAATAAAATAAATAAAGTCAAATTTAAAATTTAAACTTTAATGTTTTTCCAATTCAAACGTGGGAGACGAATACGAGTGAAGCACTCAGTATTGTGTTAAACTTTGTTCTTTAAATGCACTCGATACCTCTTATACGTACCAATGTCAACATATTTCCTTCTCTTGCGCAGTAAGTAGTTACTAGCACAGCGTTTTGTCATGTCTCAGGTAGATGATTCCATGGTCCAAAAGCTTTGTCTGAAACTGTTACGACTGAAGGGATAAGGATTTTTTTGTCAAAGTTTGACCGAAATAATAAAAATCAAATCAAATCAAAGTAGAATTTGTTCCACGTTCAGATCGTAGTTTTGGGCCTTCCAATGGTTGATGATGCTTTCAGTTCCTTGCCTTAACCTCTGGGCGTGGGTATACGGTATTGGAAAACTCTTTGCGTCGCTACCGTCGATAGAAAATAACTTGGACAAGATTCATTGGACTCGAGTAATTAAAACGACTTTGCCGATTCGCGAGGCGCTACTTTGGCTCGACTTTGGGTTTTGCTTAACGTCCCAACATCTCCTTTGAAACCAATATGTTCTCGCTCGACGCGACGCCGGGGAGCTGTTGGAGTGACATTAGGCGGTCCATTAAAGATGGCCAAATAGCTCGTTTGATTAGAAGAGGTTTGTTTATTACGGATGTTACGAAGCCAGTCGGATCAACGGCTCACCCATTTTAGAAACGAAAATGAAGACGACACATATTTTTTTTGACGTGGATAAAAACAACATTTTTTTTCTCTCCTTGATCGGTTCGAGCACCAACTATTGAAATTTGTACTCGCGGAAAGGGGGTTCACGGGTTGTTTGACATAATTTACCAACCACGGTTGAAGGAACGTCGATTTTCCAAACGAAGACTATATTTTTGACGTTTACCGTTTCGCGACTTCATCGTGTGGTTCGATGGGGGTGACAGCGATGACATCATCGGATTCGCTAATTGCATTTTCATCACGTTAACGAGGCCACGGCCTTTATGTTGGGATGGAACTGCTGTTGCTGCTACTGCGGTGCCTGTATTGCTCGTCGTCGTCCTCATCGTCGGGCTCTCTTGGGGTTCACCCTCGTTTCCCACACGTTTATTTTTTTTTTTTGCAAATCTTTTTTTCAATCATTTTCAAAAACCACGGCGCAGCAGACGGGGCTTTCCCATACTGCGTTTGCTCTTTTTTTTTTGGCAATGACACACGTACCCACTGAGAGAGACGTTGACGCCCCAGAAACAGTCGCATCAACGGTGCAAGTTCCGTCATTGCCATTATCGACCGACTCGCTGAACTCCCCACTGAGTTGTTATTGCTTAGTTGAGATAAAAAATAACAAAAATAACTAGCGAATGCAAATAGAGCAGAAATCACGGTTGGATGTTAAAAAAAAACAAAACTTTAAACACGTTGAGCGAATGATTGTCCGAAAAATTTCGATGTCGAGAAAGGGGGTGGTGCGTGATTTAACACAAACGTTGTCACAGTCGAATCGTTTGTTGATATATGGGCAGACGCCTGTAATTTTCAAATCAGACGTCTGTCTGTAGTTCATAACTAACTTCTCAAAACTTTGTATGAAAAACCTACACCTCTATCACTCTAAAAGCCCGCACTTTAAAAATACTTACTTTAAGCAAACTAAGACTTTACTATTGTTTAAAAGAGTTCATCCGTTTTATCCATAACAATAAACACCTTTACCATCATTACACCAAATTTTTTGACAATCAAAACCCATTCTCGAAGTATCACATCGTGCAAATTTATTACTTCAAACTCGAACCAATATCACACCTATAAATACCCAATCAATTTGTTTTCAAAAATGGAATGATTTGCCAGTTCACTTGCAACAATTAGCACAACCTTTCACTAACAATAGTTTCACTTTATTAAGAATTTCGATAAAGTGCTCTTCAAGCATATCAATAGTATTTAATTTTTGATTTCATTGTAGTTTGATCTTAATGATTGTTAAAATAAAATAAATAAAAAATATGGAATGCAGCATTTGATACGCTTTATATGAATTTGAGTTACAAGTTTTAATTTCATAAATGCTAGAGGACTATAAAGAAAGAGGATTTTACGTGCGAGTTATAATATACTTGTACTAGTATACAACCCGTCAAAATGACAAAGTTTTTACTTTTGTTTTATTTTGTTATTTTTGTATTTTATTGTTTTAGCTCATGTTGCTTGGCAACATTCGTTACAGGTATTTATTAATTTAATTCATAATGCTTCGTAATGTTCGTTACAATTTGAGGTAGCTGTTCTAAGACGCTTTGATTGGTCGCTTTGATTGGTCGTGTTCTTTTACCCCACTGTCACTCCCTCGGGTGCGATCCTTATCTTTTTGCCCTACACCACATATGACAAAGGGGAGAGTCGACCCCTCTACGTTCTCAAAGGCCACACACATACCAAGCATACCAAACCATTACACATTAAGGAAATTATTATAGAAAATAATATATTTTTATTTTATTTTATTTTTTAAATTTTCCATTTCTTTGTGACTGAGTGCAAGTGTTACCAGATCAAAATAATACACATTTAATTATCTGTCAGCGTACAACATTTGATTTAGCACCACAGCTTTATTGTGCAAACAATCAATTTACACTTAGAAGAAGTACAAGCGTAGATCGCAGTCGTAGAGGTAGTTCATTCTCTATTCCCATTGTATTAAATGAAATGGGAAACTCTTACAGCAGAATGTCGAGATATTAGGTGAAATAATTTATAACTATTGATTCTTGTAGGTAATCTTATTAGATATACGATTTATATGAGGGGAATGACTCGTATTTTTTAGTTTTCCTCAATTTCGACATGGCGGTGATAACATAATAAGTTGTAGAATTGTGAGTGTAACATAATAAGGTGTAGAAGTCTGGTGTTAAGTAATGCAGTAATTGATTGATACCTATTGAAATTGAACAAAGTGCGATTGAAGTGTTTATACAGAGTGCTTTTTCTCTAGTGAGTAATAGTACTTGAGCCAATACTACTTGCCTAGTATTGGATACATTGATTATTGATTGATTCTTATTGCGGTCGATTTGATCAATATATAAAATATACAAAATCATATGAATGACAACATTAGTAACACATAGTTATACAAATCTTTATCAAAGAACTTGTTTGTACAGGTTAGTTCTATTATAGTCATATGAAATATGATCAGAAAATCCGGGGACAATCTAATAATGCTAGTTTCATTGAGTTTGAAATTAATTTTCGAGTTTATCACATTATTACATCAGAAACCATGAATTGTAGCTACCAAGTCATATTCCGTGACCCCTCTGGGTCGAGTTTTCATAAAATCATTATAAAAAAAAGCATATTTACGAATTTCTAGCCAAGCGTTCATTTAGTCAGAATCCAATGTTGTTTCATTTAATTCTAACACTCCAATCAAATAAGAAACAAGAACAATAGAGCCCTTAAATGTTTTTAGTAGAGGTTCAGAGTCTTGCAGGATAATATATCACTGCGCTGCATTGCATTGGTGGTATTACTCTAAGCCAGCGTTTCTCAAACTGTGTTTCGCGGAACCCTAGTCCGTGACTCTTCTAGGTGATTGACGATTTCAGTTGTCAGAAAGAGACAAGATTGTAGTAACCGTTTCTACATACCGATTCACTTATCTGTTTGTTTTTTTGAAAAAAATTGGAACATTTTTGCACACAGAAAATTTGTGCAGAAGAACATCATGGTCACGTTGAGTAAAAATTCCAAAATAAATAAAAATATCACGGTGACTTCTTCAGTCTGTTGTGTCGAGACGTTGCATCGTTCATGTTAAGGGACTTAAAGGGTGGCAGTCAACAAATGGCCTAGCGAAAAGCGTGTGAAGTTTTCTTCTTCGTCGTGTCTTAAGTTATCGATGAGGTGACGGGATATCTGACAGACACACAAACAGACAAACATAGTTGGTTCGTTCGTGCACAGCGGTGATCGGGCCAACACCCATCGCTCTCGACATCACGTTCCAAAACGGCAGGTGCAGCTGACTACAGACGGACGGACGGCCGATAGTGAGAGGAGGGGGCGGAGTGATTATTGATTTAGGGGGAGTCTTCATCCCTTCCGCCGCACCTGCCACTCACACTGGCAGCAGCGGAGAGGCCGTTTTGACCCAAGTGGTGGACAGTGCAACGCGGTTGTTTTATGACATCACGCCGAGAGTAAAAAAAGCTTTGCTACTACTCTTTCTTAGTGGCTGGTTCCCCTGTTGGCACTCTTTTTGGGTGCGGTGCTCGACGCACCATCGACAAGATTTAAGAGAAGCTCCTACGGGTTATCGAACCCGACAGGCGCGCTTGTTGGATATTTTTTTTCGTTGAAACACCGGTTTCCTCGAATGGGGAAAAACACGGCGGGATACCGTTGGTGCTGGCACGTTGACCTGACATTGTTTGTTTGTCTGGCTTTCCCACCTTTTTTCACACGAGCCAACTCTCCAGGTGCAGGTGTCTATTTCATTCATGCGCTCCGCCCGCAAATCAGGGGGAAAACACGTTGCTAATGACATTGCGCACGCCATGTCACCTACCCATACGACGATGTCAATGACAAATGTCGCCCACTAAGACGAGTTACGTTGTTTGACAAAATGTTATTTCGTGGACTACTTGGCCATGGTTTTTTCCGATTTATTCAGCAATAGAGTTCCTATTTAAGATTTTTCTTAAAATTGATTCTTATAAATTCTTATTGATTCTTGTGTTTTGGTCCCACCTGGACTGTTAAAAATAAAATAAAATAAATAAATAAACGTTGATTTGTTGAAGCGTTCGCGAGGGCGATGTTTTTTGTTGTTTTTTTAAAAAGCTTTTATGGACATTTATCAATGTTTAATTTTTTTTTCACTTCAACCCAACGACTGATTAAAGTTTATCGAGGTACAGCGGAGATTGAAAAAAAAACCCACTGAGAGGGAAGAAGAGCCATTTTGTGGCGTTCCGTTTTTTGGCGTGCGAATAGCACGAGAAGATGAAGGAGATGAAAAATGACTGGGGCAGCGAAATCGGAGTAATGAATATGTTTTTGATTTACCGAGCTGGGAAAGAGGCACGAGGGCCGTTTGTGGATTGTGGTTCGACGGCGACGGGGGGTCGCCGTTCATAAAATTCCCATGGCCGCTACTTGACAGCGATTTCCGACAGGGAACCATCTCTCGCCGAGCGAAAGACCCCACGGTAGACATTTCGGTGCTACGACATCGCGATGGGTGGAATAAGAAAAAAAAAAGTGAAAGAACGAAGCGATGGTTGATGATAAGGGTGATACGCGTCGATCTTCTTTCGATCTCTCCTACGAAGTTGAACCCAGCGTTGGAAGTAAGGCGCGAGTTGAGTACACTTGAGTCGAAGAAAAACGAGCAGCGACGCGCGCGCTGTGTGTTTACCTACTAACGGCGACAAAAACTGTACGCCGGTGTTCGTCTTGGAGTCGGTGTGTGGGTGGTGGGTGGTAGTGGTGATGGTGGTCGTCGTCGTCATCGGGTCAGAGCCGGAGCAGCAGAAGGTGGAGGAGGCGTTTCGCTGGGTTTCGCAACGTGGGTGGTTGGCTGGCCCCCTGGCGGAGGCAACGACGCTCTCGCGCTGCGCAACGCCACCTCGGATCGATGGCGGCAGCGGCGGCGTTGGTTGGTGGCGTCGGCGTCGGCAGCGTTGGCGGCAGCGGCGGCGACGACGGCGGCGGCGGGCTACCAGTCGGTGCGAATCAATAGCAAGGGAGACTAGTACCACTACTAGCAGTACGGCGGAGGCGAGTAACGTGGTGGCAGGCAGCGCGGCACGGACGAGTGCTCGGTTCTGTCCAGCTCCTGGATGAGTGGATATCCCGCGAGATGATGAGCCATAAGGGAAAGGCGGTGATTAACTTTTATGCGTTTGTCATCTTTCTCATCAAAGGTAGGCCCGCCACGTTCCCACTTTGTCGCAACTTTTACGCGATTTTGGATTCTTAGTACCGCTTCTTTTACCTGATCATTCCTTTTTGCCCCTTTCGTCGACAACTCGCGGTCATTTTTTATAAGCCGACGAAGCGCGCTGAATTTCGTCCGTGTGGTGTTTAAAAAATAATTTTCGTCAAAAATTTCTCGCGTAAGACGACGCTCGATAGGCATTCTCAGGTCATGCCGAGCGCCACGACGCGTTCAGTCGTTGGTTAGTTACCGATGCATGTTTTACAATTTTTTATAAAATATTTTTTGAACTGGCGAAGTAGGTAGGGGAAAAGTTGGTTTGAGCGAGCATCTCTAAAGCGATAGGAAAAATGTCGCCGAGACGTCTTTTTGACGAGCCAGTTGGCATAGAACTTTCAACCCACGAACGAGAAAAGTTTTGTTTCCATCGAGTTTCAGAAACTGTTGCGTGGAAATGATTTGGAGTTTCTTCGATGGTTAGCGTTTTGCATTCGATAGGCCGAGGACACGTTAGACAAAACGTAGGCGAACCTAGCGAAAAAAAATGTCTTTCTTTTTAATACTTCGCTCGCTCAGCACGTAACGCCGATGAAAAGTTGGTCGTTTTCGAACGTGTTTTTTCTCGTTCTTTTTTCGTCGAAGGCGATGTTATTATTCATAAGCGTGGATGCCAGAAAGGGTTCCCCACGGAGCTCGGGGGGTGTAGAGACCCACTTGGCGTACTCGCAACACGTCTCGCGTAACGACGAGCGTGCTCTTCCATGACGGCCGTGCTTGAAGTGGAAACTGAAAAGCGCATCGAACGCGTTGCCGGTGCCGCGCGGGTGAAAAAGTTTTCCCCTCATTCGACTTTATTTAAATCAAAAAATGATAGGCGTCGTAGGTGAAACCCGCAGACACATTTCAGAAATGAATATCGAACACGAACCATCTATTCGAACCATTAAAAATAACAACAAAAGTTGCTGCCGTTTTTGTCGACTAGATATTTCGCTTCGTCGTGATGTGGAGTAGAACGCCAAAGATGTTGTATTGTTGGCGTTCATGTTACATTTGAGACGAATCTTTGACGGCCCTTGGCCGTCGGCAGGCTTTACCGAATGGTCATCGTTGGCCGTCTTGTTGTTAACTTGTTGCTTCGCCTTGGATAAATGGGAAATCGCGAAGGCTCGCAAATGCTGGCTAACGTTGATTAACGAGTTAGTTTCTTTATATACTTACCACCATATCTTTATATACTTATATCTTCATATCTTCTCGTTTAGACGATATGACCTTCTTCCCAAAACCAATGTATGGGAGGTCGAAAGGTCAGATACGAAATGCGATTCATTCGACTAGTTTAGTCGTGCTTCGCACCATTGTACAGTATTCCGATACATTAGTCATTGTTGTCGGACGTTGTTGTTGTTGTTACTATTAGGGTTGTTATCGTTAAGAATGTATGTCGTTTTCCGTTTTCTTTTTCTTCCATTGGCGAAATGTAATTTTAGGTTGGTAATTTGAGTCCTTGTCATTTTGACGTTAAAAATAGCCGAGAAGCAATATAAATTCAAAACGATGGTAGATTTTTCAGCGGCGAAGTTATTAACGTGCCATTGGCTCAAATTGTAATATCGTTACCGTCATTGAAGCGAAGAAAACGAATTCACGCGAGATTCTTATTGTATCGTCGAGGAACAATCCTCTGCCTGGAGCTTTATTTTTTTATATTTCCTTTTTTTTTTCTATTTGGTTTACTCGTGAATGAAAAGAAAAATTTTAGCGCATGGTTCCAGGTTGTTTGGGTCTTAAATGATATTGTATGATTTGGAATGCGTTGGGGGTGGTCGTTTAAGCATTCGAGGAGACTTAATATAGCGTAGCAGGTAAACTCGTGGAGTTGCCGTTTTTGCAGAGGCACTGGGAGATTTACAAGAAACGATGATTAGACTTTTCGTATGTTTGTTTTTTAAACGTTTTGTTCGTTTAACTACGATAAATAATACATAATCAACGACACGTCTGTGCTCAAGACAAAAAACTTTTGGTGTTGAAGTTTGTAAATATCTCAGCTTAATAATTAATTGTGTTTATTTTTGTAATAGTAAACCTCATTACTACTAATGACACGATCTCTTACCCTTAACTACAGAATAAATAATTAATGAGTAAACAAACTTGTAAAAAAATACAAATTAATAAAACACTTTTGTGTGTATATAGTGTGTGGGTTTGGTGGGGGAAGACTTACAAGTTATTCATGGGCCTCTTATTTTTTTTCTACGTTTCATCGTTTTACTATCTTTTCTTTGAAAAAAGCCTCTAGGAGGGAGGCGTAACGTTGGAATTTAAGTCGTTTAAGCATACTACCAGTCAGATAATTTGTTTTTATTAGTTTAATTTTTATAAAGCTTTTTTACTTGTCATTTATTTACCTCATCATCGCAATAACGTTGGGACGCTTACTAAAAAGTCGATTATTAATTGGGTGTCAGGCAGTCGGTTTTAAATCTGATGTAGGAAATGTTGTTTACTGCATGATATCGTATTCTTAACGTGGAACTCAACATCTGTGTTTACGCACTTGCTGGTTTAGGTGATAGTAGAAGAGCGTTGTCACGGAAAGCATGCCACGAATGTGGAGTATCGTACGACGGGTTACGAGAATCGTCTTATGTGATGCAAGGTGTATCGGAAAACGATGAGAGATGTATGGTATAGTCACTATAGTGTGTCACTTTATTTGTACAAAAACAGGCAAGCTGGCCTCGAAATACTAGTAGACAAGAGTGGAAATTCTTATTGCATCCGGAACGCTACGGGCGACAGCGTGATTGGAGAAGGACATGGCTTAGAGACTAGTCAGCCCCAATAACAAAGATTGAACTAGGAATGTCTTCCACGGTTATCATTCATTAGTAGTATGCGTAATTTTTATTTCAAAATGTTACACAGCGGAATGATTTAGTATAAAAAGTCAACTAAATTAATTTTCGTAACGTTCAATTTTGTTGTTTCAGTCAGCGGCACGTAATTTTTCATTTACTTACAAATTTTTTTAAAATATAAGTGATGTTCACTTACTTAATTTTTATTTACTCACTTCTATGGTATAAAGTTTATAGAAACAAAACTGAAGGATTTCCATAGAAATGAATGAATGAATTTATTAGCTGTTTAGTATAGCCAATGATAATAACATTTTATTATCTTGGTTTGAATATCGACGCAGATATGTCGTTTTACTATTCCGTCATACATTGATAGAAACAGCCTTCATTAAAGTACTCTGTTTACTTTATTGTATTGACAAGTTATAGGTCTACTGGTTTAGTCAAATATAAAAATCGGTTAGTGGCTGCTTTAGAAATCTAGGTTCGTGGTCTGAAATGTTTACGTTGTCAAAGCCAAACCAATTATTGATATCTGGTTTAATTTCTCCAACGAAGCAATTCCACGTAAAGCTCTTTTAGGTATTCTCATTTTCTCCTACGATTCTGTACCAACGCAATATCATATGCAATATTCTTCGGCGTACTGCGTTGTGCGGCAAATCAAGAAATTTTCTTAACCGAACCACAAAGAAAAAATGCACTAATGAAGAATTCATGAATGCAGTGCAGTAATTGAATTTAACTAGTTGGTTTTTCATAATATTTTTTTAATTTTTATTTTTTTTTATTTTTTATTTATTTGATTTATTTGATTATTGCAGTCGAATGACCAAAATTGTTAGGAATACAAAAGGTAAAACCTAGAGAGACAAAACATGTTGATACAAAAGCTTATCAAAAACTTTAAATTCACTATTTTTAGTACTAATAACAGATGATGCATATTTTCGTATTCTATACGGCAGCGCATTTCATTCCATTTAACGATGTAACACAACCAAATTATAATAAAACCTTTTACAAACATTTGAAAACATCAATTTGTAAGTTTGTTTAAAAAATGCTTCCAAATAACCGTAAATTTTTTAGTTGACTTACAATATAATACTTACTGTTTCAAAAAACATTCAAATGTCATCAGGCATTATCCAAGCATTACCTTTCATCTACTTGTTTGCTTTGAACTGTATATTTTATCACCCAATTTGTGTTTCTGCTGTATGATTTTGGAGCTTCCATACCGCACTTTTTTTTTGGTGTGTAAAAACAAGAAATTCCATGCTGTTGCCATGATTAGCTAATATCCTGTCTCCATTTCTTGGAATATCACTGTTTGTAGTAGAAGTATGTCAGTCCCAATGAAAATCCTCATTTAGTTTATCAAAAATTTTAACTGCAGCTGTCGATGATGACCTAAGAGTTAGTTGAAGTGCATCCAGATATTTTTATGGTCGTTATCATAACTAGCAAACGCTGTATTTACGTTAGTTTTACGGGCTAAATAGTTCACCCAATTTTTGTATTCTTTATAGGTATAATGTCAACGAATAGGCAAATATTAACAAAAATTATCGACATTTCAGAATTGAGAAATACCAAAAAAACAGCAATAGCATTTATACAATAAATTTTTTAAATAATGTTTTTTGATTTTCTATTTTTTTTTTTGCCCTGATCTACGAACCAAATCAAATTATAAAATGAACTAACTATTGCGATAGATTGGAAGTTTTTTGACCCTCATCATAAATCAAATGATCTAATTGAGTCGTTCAAGATAGTGAAGTTTTAGGAGATGACTTTTGAGCCGTCGGGAGTTAAAATCGCCCATCAGTATCAATCTCCCTTTTTAAGTTTAAACTTCTGTTCGACTTCTGTTTTTTGTGAATTTGAATGAATTTGATTTCCAAGTCTCCCGAAAGAATTACTCAACAGTAATAAGCATTCTATATATTTTGTTCCATTCTGCATGTGAAAAGTCATCATTCATCAACATTTTTGTATCCTTCAACAAACGTTTATGGAAAGTATACACCGAAAATGCCTAAACTTAACCATGGTATTTTTTGCCAATTACACATTTTAAAAACGAAATACCAATAGGAAGTGCACGGTAGTTTATTGTAACGCCATTATTGCAGCTTAGAGGTTCCACTCAGTGTAATTGATGTCGATGCAATTGACACAAATCCAGTCAAAATGCTAGGACATTGCAGTATAATGCCGATTATTTTGTTGTTTATGTTGTTATAGCTCGTGGCCATTTGCTAGATACTGTAAATGTTGACGATGATTTATGCATTTTGCTTTCAAACAGTGACCTCGCGACATTCGTCATTCTAGATAGCGTTGACGTAGTGAAAAAAAAATAATCAAACATACTGTATCTTTTTCATGGTTGGTCATTGAAGAGATTTCGATCAGATTTTTTCTCCTCGTGTCGTAGCGGCCAAATGGAAAACGAGCTGCAAAACATAATCCAAAGATAGATTGTTGTTCTTCGAGTGAGTCTGCAATAGGCGCCAGTTTTTCGAGTAGAAAACATTTTGGTGCACTTGTTTTCTTACAATTCACCAATGAAAATTTCACTCATGTTGGAAACGATTGTTCTTGCCGTTGTGCTGCTTCAGGATGGTACGATGAGACGTCCGGTAATAGGTAAGTACATAGTTGCTATGCAACTTTAAGATATCAATGATTGATCGAGGATGGTTTGGGTTGCTAGTTTATGATAGTTTTTCTACACTACTTAATCTATTCTTATTTACTTCATGTTTATCAAGTTTCACGAGTAACTACGGCTGGAAGGTTTGATATTTCAACGAGCATGTCTATATTCAGTAAAAGTTCAATTAAAAGTTTCTCTGTTTCGGAACAGTCGTTAATTGCGTAGTTAGAGCATAACGTAGGAATTAACAAATCAAAAAAAGAGGAAGTGTTACAAACTTCAACAGACAATGTATTAAGCGATTGAAAAGGCTCGCTTCATGCTTACTAGGAAGGGTGCTGATGCACTCTCGATGAAAGTGGTTTAGTAGTAGGGAATGATGGTTGGCACAATATTCGTATTTCCGAGTTGACATAACGAAAACGAAACGCGACCAACAACAGCGGGGACTTTGGGTAGCTAGTCTTACAGAAAGACGAGGGTGGGCATTGAATACGAAAATGACAATAATGTTAAGAATGCTTCAAATGCGGTTTGATGGATTTAAATGTCGGGGGAAAGGGCATGAGTTCGCGCGTCATTTGGAATGTGGAATTGTGAAAACACTCGGTGCAGCGTTGGTAGTAGTAGTAAAAGTAGTAGCATCAGCAGCAGCGACAACGGCAGCATTCCGCTATCATCCGTCATTCGAGACCAGCAAAGCGAAAGACGGACCCGACTTAATTAAGTGGTTGGAACAGACACGCATAAAAAAAACTCACCCAAATGCCGATCGTTCGAACGAAGCAATTTATTATAATTAATAATGGAGAATATTGACATCGACGAAAATTAGGAATTTTCCAACCGATTCCACGATGTAAATTAGCTCGAGTAGTATCTAGCTGGTTGAATCATCTCATTACAACTCAAAGCAGCTTGACTGACGTTTGTTGTTGGAGAATCCAGCAGAGAGGGTAACAAATTGGTTAACAAAATATGCTATTTAGTCGTGAGAGTTAAAAGTATTTTCGAAGGCTTTGGTTGTTTCTGGCTGCACTTGCTGGAGGCTTGACACATCGTGGATTCAGTCACGATTCAGTTGAGTGTGGTTTAAGTCTGACTAAAAAAGCGCTCTTTACTGAACATTATTTTAACCGTGCATTCTGTAGTCGTATTTTTTATTTTTTAATGTAATGTTTCATAGAGCCAAAAAAAATACAAATTGTAGAACATTACAAGTCGTGTAATCTCTTAAACGATGATTAAAACATTATTTTAATTAAATTTGTTTTTTTACATGAAAAGGGATTTTTCTTCACAGAAAGTGGAATTGCATTCCACTGCTGTATGCATTTCAAAGGAAACCTAATTTAAAGTTTATACACTTATATTTTTTATTATAATATTGTTGATTGAAAGTTTATCTCATTCAAATATCCTCGATCTATATTGTATAGAATGTTGCATTTAAAATTTTTTTTATAAGTTTTCACATAAAAGTAGCTTAGATAATTTTATAATGACAATCTATTATCTGTAGTCTTCAGCGTAGTTTGTGGCAACCTCCTTCTGATATTCCAAATATTTATTTTATTCATTTATATAATTTTGTGGGATAAAAATAAGAACAACAAAGAAATATCAAACTAATGGAACACTAAAAACTCAATGAAAAGTATGCAATCAACAATGTACAAAAATTATTTTTATTTTGTTAATATTAATACTGGTACCGTACATTGTGATTTGCAAACGTTTCTTAGTGATTCTGGTTTCTTTAGTTTGTTTATATTTATTATTATTATCATACGTCTCGTTGGGACAAACGGTATTACAGGTGAAAATTGAAACAAAATTTTAGGTGCTGTAAATAATATGTTTGAATAGTAGTTTTTCGAAGTGATGACATGAATGGGAACATGTGCTGAAGGGACACGTGAGTGAAAGTTTTCGAGTGGAAGTGGGGAGTTGATTTCAAACGGAAATTGTGTTAAAGCAACAGATGTCAAAATTCTATCTCATCATGGAATCGCTTTTCTTTTAAGTGAAAGAATTGCCAGCGATTATCACAGTCGCTTCCAACAACATCGACAGGTTTATGGAAAATTAAACCACTAGCTTGGGGGATCTTGCCATCAATGTTATTCATTACTTTGCCTTTGCTAGATAAGGAAGTACGTATAACGCTGGAAGTGAATTTCTCGATGTTAGCGTAATCGTAGAAACAGAAAGCCGTTTGAATCTCCAGCGCACATAAGCTTCAGCTTACTGCCGCAGGTGATGACTGACTTCGGACAGCGACGAAAATAAATTTGTAATCAGAAAGAACACACGTAGACATTAACTCTAGCTTGTCAGCACTTCAATTATAATAAAATAAATAAATGTGCCCAATACGCTAATTTTTTCTATTCTCCAACTTTTATCGTCAATTCATGATTTGTCGAAAACAACTTTTTTTTTTTATTTCAACTCTCGCACAAGATGCGTAATAACTGCTGGAGCAAATTTTATCTTCATCTCTATTTCCCAGGTTGTCTAACGCAAATTTGTTCGAGCGGTCGAACCGATAACTGAGGCTGAACTAGTACTTCCGGCTGTTTGCTTTGCCGACTATTTGCATTTCGAACGTGTCTCTAATGAAGGAATATTAGCAAATTGAAATTTTCATCGCTACGCTTTGCCCACGGTTTAGCGAAGTTTAATCGATAGACTCCGTGGCGCTTAAATTAGTTGACGGTTTTGGTTGGCTGTGGGCGATAACGTACCAACGTACGTTTACCCACCAGCGCGAATCTTGTATGTCATAGAGAAGGAAACGAAAATGTTTCTCGTTAGTTAATCGCGTGGTGGGTTCTACGCCAACGGGTCGAAGAGAATAGTTCGACACTACTTTAACAACAACAAAAAAGTCGACGACTTGGCGGAACACCGTTACCCGATTCTCTGGTCGTACGGCGTTGACAAACTCGTTAACGCTCCAAGTGTGTTACGTGCGAACGTTGTTGGACGAACGCGAGGCTTTGTAGCATAGAAAAGTTGGTGAACTTTGACGACCTTTCTCGAGATCTCGTTCAGCATCCTTTAACAACACGATGAAACGGAAATGCACACGCTTCACAAAGGAAATGCATCTCAACTTCTCAACGCTTCGAAACTGGTTTCGTGAGATGATAAAACTTTTGACTGAGTTATTATAGGACCGAAGTCAATTCCGGTACATGGTCGCTTTTTTGGTCATCTATCGATTTTAGATTTTTTTCTTCTTCATACAGTAGGCACTTGCTGTGCTTCATCGAAACTGTGCGCCAGACTCGTGGACTAACTGGGTAAACGTGTCGTCGTCTGTCGTCAGCTCGAGAAGGAGGAAGTTAAACAAGTTAAAGTGGAAGAGAATGAAATAGGGCCGAACCTCCAAATCCTCGTCTATCGACTGCCATCCTTCTAAACAATCTCGTTTTATCTCTCTCCGTGTTACCAGGGGATGTTTCTTATTGGCGCTCTCGGTATCGAATCCACTTTGGAGCACCGTGTAAAAGGCGACAAGAACATGGTTCCCCGCAGCGACCTAGTGGCAATGGTCGAGGCCTTGTCTCGGTAAGTCGCGTCGTTGTCGCTTTGGCGCGCGGCATGAGACCATCCAATAAACTCGGACGACATTGGACCGCTATTCGCCCGTCATTTGTCGCTACTCGTCGATTTACTAAAGCCAGTCGACGGTGACTGCGCATCCGTTCCCGGGGTAGCCATCACTGACGGTGACGAAGTACGACGCGACTTGCGTGATCAGTGAAGGCGGCGGCAACGCGACGACTAGTCAGGGTGCACCGATTCGATTTAGTCTGACTTCACTCGTTAAAAGAAAAAAAATTCACAAAACAATAACTTAATTATGGTGAACGTATGTAAACCAAACTATAAGAACGGGCTTATAGTTTTTCCATTTTGGTTTCAAACACTTTTGAACGGGTCGTATTTGACGAAGCTGTAGTTTAAACATTGTAGAACTAGACCAACTTGTCTGTATACCCGATTTAAGGCCAAAAGAAAGAGATTGTCGTTGGTATAAGTTGGATCCATTCGCGTGTAGATCGAACTTTGTGGAGGGGCATGGCGAGTGCATTATAATTTTATCAACACGCAAGGGGAACTCCTTGGGGATGTAGAAGGGGAAGAAAGTAATGACCAACGACCAGTAGTAGTAGATCAACGGCAATGGAAGGGTGTTGTTGTTGGGTGCTGCTGCTGCGGTCTATATCGTCCTCCAATTTATCAACCGGTGGCTCGGCTGGTCCTCGTTACGAGCAGTGGAAAATGAGGGAATGGGGCCAATGGTGACGGTTGGCAAACATCCTTCACTCGTCCTATGGAGGCTAAACCTGCAAAGGGTGAGGGCATTATCCTCGTCGTCGTCCTCATTGGCGGTCACGTGATCCTCACTCCCAAAACGAGGCGGGCGGGCGGCCTGGAAGGCGGACGACTGTGACGAGAGGACATAACCATTTGGACGGCACTAGAATGGTGGTCGTTAAAGGCGCTGCTGCATAATGGGACCTGGGGCAGAGGCCTTTAATAGGCCAACGAACCGAGGCGAAGAACAGCGAATGAAAGGAAGACGAACTAGGGAAAGGTGATAAAATGGTGTCGAAAGGACGGCTTGGTCAACACCATGAACCGTCGACTAAAGGATGGACCAGCCCGGTAGGCTCCCACAGTCTCACTTTTTGTTGGCATCGTACGATGCAGAAGGTCGACCTCTAACTCACTCTTTCAACATAAAACAAAACAAGTCACCATTTATCAAACATCAACGTCTTGTTCTGTCTAGATGTAAAGCACACGAAAAACCAACTTAGGATGTTTCTTTTTCAAACCGCCATTGTTTTACGGTACCACTCAAGTGTAGGTTACCAGTGTGTTGTAAAGTGTTACGCAATAGCAACCGTGAAATAACTTTGTATTTCTGCGATGCCACATTTGCTAAAGACACGCATAGTGAATTACCATTGAAATCGTTTGTTTAACTTTGGTGTGTTGCATGACTCGATGATGCCATGAATTATCAACTAGTGCACGTGTATATTTATTCTGCACTCGACTCGAGTGGCGGTAATGCGCTTATGCAGCTTTTCTTTGTAGACCCGTTTTGCTCGTTTGTTTTTCTGAGACACACTTTTTCAAAATAGCATCGGCGTGGTACGGTTGACGCTCAGCGTGCTATTCGAAAATAAGGTTGGTGTTTAGCGTCTAAAGCCGACAATGTGAAATTTCGTGTTTGTATCGGCGGCAATTCATGTGAGTTGAGTTAAAAAAATTCAGGGATGTGTCATAAAAAACGAGAACAAAGATGTTGGTGGTTCCCGTTCCGGACTAAACGAAAAGACGCCGTCGTTGGCTGGTCCAGGACCGTGACACGCGCCCGTTGAAAAGATGATGGAAACACTCCCATGCGCTGGAGCTTCCTGTTCTAAACAATGCTCCTAATCAACGAAACGTATTTGGAAAGCAGAAGAAAAAAGAAGGGAAGCTCTCGCTCTTTGTTCACGCGCGTATGATCATGGCCCATTGGATGCAGATGAGGAAGCGCGTCGTTGGAAACGATCCAGAAGGTGGGGGATGGTAAAAGAGAATAAAGGGGGAGCTGGGGGGATGAATGGGGGCGGGGTTTGGGGGGCCTCTCTTCCCTAACGGCACGAGTCGATTGTTTCGCTGTCTCGACGCCGGCCGTAACTCTCGTGTGAGAGCGCGGGGCTGCGTTTAATAGCCACGGCAGCGTACATTCCTGCTGCGAGCCATTAAGAATCTCAAATGGCTGCTTCACGTGCACTCTCTCAATAGAGGCTGCGACAAGGTGCGACTGAAGACCGTTCGATACGGCTTCCTCGTCCATCCACCCCGACACACCGGTTTCGATAGGCGGATGGGCAGGACCAAAACGTTGCTTTCTCTTTTTTTTCTCCTTACTTTCGCATCGTCCAGGGGTGGCAACTGAGTTCGAACTCGTCATCGATCGTGTTTTATGCGGCGACGACACGAGGTAATTAAACTGGCGAGGTGAGAGAAAAATAGCCCAACTGCCGTTGAGGTTTTTGCTGCACGATTTGCCGAGGAATTCTACCTTCGTTAGAATTGCACGTTGGCTCGCCGTCGGGTGAACGGGGCCGGAAGATCGGCTTTTGAATGCTTCGTTTGCCTACCTCGTTTTTCTATTTCATCGGGGGTTCTGTTTCGTTTGCAAAACCAGTTGACGAACGAACGGGATTGATTTTTTATAAGGTTTCTCGATGAAATTACCATTTTGAGAAACTGACAACTGTGCCACTTCCAATCTTTAACTGACTTCGTGCCACTTGAAGTGACTCCCAAGCACCTCGATCGACTTTCTTCTTTAAATGAGGATTGTATTAAAATTGCTGTACATGAGTCGTGTTAATATTCAGCAGTAGATTACACCTGAGGTTTTGTAAAAAAATATTTTTTTCTTTAAATTTTAAAATGTAAATAACGTCTTAAACATTTAGATTTCCAGCATTCAATAGTAATTTTCTTAGTAGGAAGTATTGTACAGTACGTCAGAAATGTCTGAAAATTTTGATCATTTCATGGCATTTTTAGACTTTTAAGATACATCAGAAATCACAATTGGCTAAGTCAGGTGATTAACATGGGTGATCCAATTCGGTAATTGATTCCTTAGCCAGGAAGTTGTGAACACTTTGCGCATTATGGCTTGCCGGAATATGCGATGCTCTAAATTTTAATCACTCATTATTATGCTAAAACTCTCACACAATTGTACTGTTTCCGCAACTGCTCACTTACTAATGACTCAACTGGCTTACGGTTTTAACATTACTGTTTTATCATGTACTAGTTAAAACATGTTCAGACACACAGGCACGTGCTCTTGCTCACATTGATTTACAGTAACTACTATGCAGGCATTCTGGGAATAAAATTATAGGGAATTAATTACTTTTGTGTTAGGCGTGTTTGGGAGTTAGTATTAAGATATGTGTTGACAAAATGGATGGGGTGTTTTTCATTATTAATAAATCTGATAATTTGTTTTTATTTTATTTATTTATTTATGCGAGCATCCCAAAGGATAATAAACATACACAAAAAGGGAAAAAAAACATAAAGGAAAATCCACAATAGCAATCGCGAGATTGCAATATATATATATATATCCCGCTCCAGCAAACCATCAGGACAATCTAAAAATAATAATGTAATACATATATATGCCTTGTATCCAAGCAACAAGGTTTCGATGTCTGAACGCTCCCACCGAAATGGATAGGAAAAAAAAAGATATTTTGCAACTTAACAACTAGGATTAATGCTAACACATTAATCAATTAATTATTTAATCAATCAATTAATTATTTAGAAATTACCACGAATAATGTCGTTTTATTTTTTATTTTTATTTTTATTTTCACGATCCAGTTGTATCAAAACAATCAAAATAGATATACAAAAATTGAAAATTGAAAAGTTTGAACAAAAAATGCAACTATAACAAACAAAACAACAATGAATAGTATTACTAATCAGTGTGGATAAGATGATTAAATATTTTTTTTCAAAATTTCGTAGTTGTTTTAATGTGGATACTTTTTTCCTGATTTTTTACGAATATAAAATGGTAGGTTATTCCAAGTGTTGAAAAAATTAATAGGATATCTGGAGTGGGGGAACTTTGTATGGTCTGGAATAGTAAACTTAAAGGATGTAATAGATTTATTTAATGATGATTTATTGAAAAAATGTGAATTATAAAGATATTAAATAAATAAATAAATAAATAAATAAATAAATAAATAATGATGTAATGGATGCTCAAGGGGGGGGGGGATTATTTAAGGTTTAAGTTTTCTTAAAGCTTCGAATCCGAACATTTTCAATTATTCTTTAGGCTTAAATCTGTCGCAAATTTTTTTGATTCTTGTTGTTTTCTCTTTGGAATAGTGGAATTACAAACGACTCACGACGAACTGAAAGAAATTTTTATTTTAGTGTCTAAAGGCTCGTCGAATCGGTGAGCGGTACTCTCGCTTTTTGGTTGCCAGCGATGATGTTAAATATAACTCATTGGCAGATGTTAGGTGGTTTTCCTCTGCAACACGACCATAAAAGCCATCCATCCATCCGTCTACACCCACTGCCCTCGAGAGACAACAGAGCTGGTCGACTTGATTTCTAGTTGAATGCAAATCCTTAATTAACACTGCCACCGCTTTGCCCGTCTTAGTCGTGTTTACAGATCGAGTGATTGAGAGTTCGGGGCCGATTAAGGCCACGAAGTGAGACCTAGAGGCTCCCGCCTACATTTGATGGTAGTCGATACTAATAAGGAAATGGCACCCGTCGACTGACGATTCGATTTAGCGCTGCTGCAGTGATTACTATTAACGTTGGCGTGTCACGAGGGGACAACCTCGTTGCGACGAGATATTGCTGTTTCAATTGCAGAACCAAGAATTGGTGAAGAAACAAGTTGAACGTTTATTTATTTATTTATTTATTTTGAATTCACCGTCCCATAGGAACAAAATAACAAAAGAAAAACAGTTCAAGATCA
>JAQIWH010002342.1:0-25177 GCA_034695005.1 Cryptops parisi | reverse complement strand
TATGTAGTTACAGTACATAATTACAGCAGGTAAATAAAACCATTAATTCATACTGTATGAACTTATTACTTAGTACACACTGCACTTTAAAACCTGGTAAATAAATAAAGGTAATGTATGTATTTTTTTTCTGCCGGATGTGAATCTGGATTATCGACGGTCCGGATTATTGACGCTCTACTGTAACAGATGTCGGTGTATTGCAGTGCAGCTGACTGGTTGAAATTTTTACAAACCCTTGGTGCACATAACGATTTTTTGTAACCGTTTATTTTTTGCATTAAGTATCCCAATACTGTATAACCTTGTCACTAAAACATTAATTTAAAATTTGCCTTATTTCACCAAATAGCTGATGAGTAAAGATATTTATGTTTATAAGAACACCCTGTATTTAAAATATTAAATCATCACTTCTGATTCACCTGTTAAAGATCTCGCCCTACCATTAAAGTCTCTCGTAAAAGTTGGATAATACATGAAATAAACGCACTCTGTTGGTTTATAAATATAAAAATATCTTACTTGTATAAGGTTCATGGGTCCATCGATGATCCACGTAGGCCTACCACTTGTCCGCAACTCTGGATTTTGAGCAGAACCGTGACCACTTCGATGGAAGTACTTCTTTAACAAAGAGATGCGGTATACTGAAACATCAAATCAAAGCACAAAATAAAATAAAATAAACAAAATTAAATGCAACTTACATTCTAGATCAGAGATGATGATAGCAACGCTCTACTTATCAGCAAACTACAACTCGATTTACAAAATTCAATAATGAGATTCATCAACTCGGTACAGAGTTTTGTATCTCGGCAACGGCAGTAGTGCTGATTGATAAACTGCCGCTGAACTAATCATAATCACCTTGTGTACGATGACGTCAAACTTCAGTTAGGATTTTATTGGTTCCAACGTTTTGTCACTTGGTTCCATGACACAATAAGTAAATGTTCCACTCTCAATAGGAAAAAAAAGAATTCATATGCAACATAATAAACATTCTTACAATATTAACAATTTACCATTAACAATTTAAATACCGGGTGTCCATCACCCCATTTGTTTTTATTATAACTTTTTTTAGAATTAAATTCTATTATAATTTATATAATAGAGTATTATATTATAACCAAAAATGCATAAAATTAAAAATAAAGATTGAACCAAATTTCGCTTTTTGCTCATTTTTGTTTGCTGGTAAAATACACCCAAGTTGATGAAAAAATTGGGTAGTAATTTTCTTTCTTGCTTTTGAGAGTTGCTTATTAATATTGTGAAAGAAAATGCAAAAAAACAAAAAGTTATTATAAAAACAAATGAAAGATTATGAATTATAAGACATCCAGTACTAAAATTTTTCATAGATCATGGTGGGTCATTCAAGAAAAGAACTACCTTCTACATTACCAACTTTTGGTTTTCAATAATCAATGTTAACACTGTTTACAAAAAATCATGACTGTCAAGATACTTTAAAAAACCATCGTTTTTAAAAATTTTAATTCCAATTCACAACATCATTTTCCAATAAGTCACACTCTCGATACAAGTAGACACAAACCTTACTCGTCTGCAATCTCAACGTAAGAATTAAAGTCGATGATTGTGAAACTTCAACGTATCTATGTTGACTCGACAATTTTCGAGCAATGACAATTCAACTCATGGTGAAGAGGGAATGAATTGTGCGACATTGGCAGATTTCGTACCGCATTTTGCATACTGCGGTTTCCCAATTCCGTCGAAGGGAAGTTCCTCTTTAGCGTCGTTGACAAAACTAGAAAGTTCACCTCGTTCGGCCAAAATGCTAATACGAACGTTCTTGAGGTTCCTCCGCCAGACTGTTTTTCTCAGATGTTTAGCCCACCCCTTAGTTTTCATAAAAAACGGTTCTGGCTTCTTTTTTCTCAAAACAACTCGACCTTCGCTGAGATACTGTTAACAAACATTTCTTTTCTATTAATTCAATTTACAATACATCCACAGCATTTTTGTAAGGAATTTTCACCGAGCAACAAGTTTCACAGTTTTCATTTTTGCACAAGTTTCACAAGTTGCATTTTTTGCCATAATTTTTGCACTTGTCTGCAAAAACATTCAAAGATGCTGTTTTTGTTTTCCATTTCAAATCTTAATACACATTTGTAATATATATTGTTGATTGCTGTCATCCAGTAGCTAATTATTTTGAGTTCACTGGATGACAGTTTATTTGGTGACAAATGTTAAAAAAATGCTCTGAACAAATCATCATAATTCAAAACCTCAGCAAATTCATTTTGTTTTACATATTATTTATATTAAGCAATCACGTTATACAGGTTGTTCCTGAAAAGTCTTGACTAAATTTTAACCACAGAGGCTATATGCATCAAAACAGAGCAAAAAATCCATATAAACATAAGTCTCGAAATGCATCCTCATTTGCATACCTACAGCAATTTATGCGACCATAGGTTTATGCATTAACGTAACTTCACCACATAGGTGCAATCAGGGGGTGTTTAAATACCCCCCCCCCTAAAAATCCAAAAATGTGTGAAAAAAACAAAAACAAAACTGACCATTAAATGAGAAAACAACGTACAATTCACCAAAATCTAAGAACCCCTCCCAAACAAAATCCTGGCTGTGCTTCTGCTTCAGCCCATGTTATGTCGGAAAGAAAGCATTTCTGGACCCATGTTCATATGCATAGCATCTATGATTTTAACTTTTATCTAAGCCCACACAACATCCTATGGAATGTTGAAGGAAAGGAAAGAAATGCCGTTGCAAGCTCCCAGAATAATCTAAAAACAGGACGACAAAGCCAACTTCTGTTAAACGTATGTCTCATGTGGCTGACATGAGAACTTGATTTTGAACATGCAGGAATGAAGAGATGAGGGTGGAAGTAAAGTTTTACGATGCAGGAAAAAATGGGAGAACCCTGAGAAAACTTCTTTTTTTTTAATCAATGCCAGAGGTTTTCGATCACAAGTCAAGAACAGACATGGACTACTAATCAGTTATTTGATTTTGTTTTGGGTGTTTCACTTAATGTAAGCGACAAGCTTGTTTTCAAACATTGCTATCAGTCGACATGATGAATCAAACTCTAAACAACTAAACCAACATGCAAACAAGACAATGCTATCGACTGTTAGTGGTCAACAATTTCTGACATAAGTGCAACCACTTACATGCTACACAATAGAATGTTGAAAAATCTTACCTCTTTGAAAGATGGATGTCTCTCTTTATTCTCAGCCTGTTCTTTGGGAGAAAGAGTATTCGATGGCATTGCAACAACACGTGGCAACCAATGTTTATCAGGCTGAAGTTCGACGATATTTAATCCGACTTCATCCGATATGCTTTGGAGGTTTTTCTGAAATAAGAAACAATCTTTGAGAAGTTGCGTACAGTCAACCCTCGTTATACCGTGTGGGCACTGAAGTCATTATTTTTTATGAAACTCATCATTCAAAATCAAAATCATTTCCACATCTAGTTATGGTTATGGACGCATTTACCATCAAAACTGTACGAGATTAAAATGTTGATATCTATTAGTGGACGTGAGATACAGCTGTATGAACTGCAAACACTCGAATCTTATGCACGTTTCATGTAGTCCATAGCTCCTTATTTTATAAGCAATCATTTACAACTATCAGAAATATCACACCAAATGAAAAACGATATCTTACCATGTGCAATAACCCGTGGAAGAAAGCTTTCGTAAGATTCTGATAATTCTTTTGAGATCCTTCCACTTTTGCGTACATGTCCTTAATGCCAATGACTTCGCATATCGTTTTCAGACAACGATGGCACACCAAACCAAAACCTGTCCAAAAACAGGATTTGTCACAAAATATTTGTTCAACGCATCAACAATATAGAACTATAAATTTGAATAAAATATTATTAGACCTGACCTTCAGGTTTTTTGAAGGCAAAAATTTTGGTTCTCCCATATTGAGCATAAAAGTTATGCTGCACTAAAAACATAAAAACGATCATGAAGAAAAGGAATCATTTTCATAGTTGATAAAACAAAAACCCCAAACCTACGTGTTCTATTTTCAAACAAATCTATATGCACCAATGACATTTTTGCTCTGTTCTTGGCCTAAATTTCATATAAAAAAAAGAAAAATTAATATCTCCCTTTTATCCACACAAAATCTAGAAAAAAAATTCATTCGACCTTTAGTATAGCAGATTTGGCAAGAGATGCTTTTGAAAGTTGAAAACCTGTGTGAATAATAGTCCAAAATCAATATTAAAGTTACATACAACAACGTGAAATAACGCTTATAATACTTGCCGCCCAATCCATTTCCGTTCCCAACTACAACAAATACGCTAAAACGTCTCACTCTTCCGAAATTTCCAGTCATGTTGGTTACAATTTTGTGCTGTGATATAAAAAAAAATTAAGCATTTACAAATTTCTTTAAACAATTAGATTCATATATCAAGAAATGCAATAGTTGCTATGTGTAAGTAGGACCCCATCATATGGTAAGTTAAGCACCAAAACACTGACAAATTTAACCATTTCGCAAACATTTTCACCCGTTTTCATATTTAGAAAATTTTACTTTTGCAAAAGCAGACTTGACTTATTTTCACTTGTTAATACAAACAGGGTGTTCCTGAAAAATCTAGTTGAATTTTTTTAAACACAGATTATGCACCAAATCAAAGGCAAACAACCCATATGAATATGGGGTCTGAGTACATATTCAGTTGCATGTTTATAGCGATTATGAGACAATGATCCTATGAAATTCTTCCTATGAAAAAAACTTGGCCCTGTGTTATCTCAGAAAAAAAGCAAATTCAGACCAATATTTATATGGGTTGTTTACGCTGTATTAACGCATAGCATCTGTAGTGAAATTTGACTAAACCTTTCAAAAATACCCTGTATAAAAGTCTAACACATGTTTATACTAGCATATATTGTGTAAATTTACAATGAAATAAACACTGATAAGGCCAACTTACTTCTAAAACTCTGGTATCCAAATATTCAAATGTTTCTGAAAATTGCCACAAAACCATCAATCAACTTTCAACAATTTTCTTCTCCATCAACTTTCAAATGAACCAGGTTCAATAATATTGTTTGGTTAAAAATAATACAAGAAATTCTAAATTGCTGGTTTTTTATTTAATAATAATTGAAGGGTGTGGTGTAACATTTTTGTCAGAAGTGACTTATAAGTGTTAGGTGTAATTTTACCTCCCTAATGGCATAAATTTTCTGCAAAACAATACTGTATGTGCAAAGATATTAGTGCAAGAAGTGTGAAGTAACCCATAGACAGCAAGACAAGTTCAGATGTTTTCCTCAAACTTGTAAAAAATGTTACTTTTGTAAATGGTGTAAACACCCTTTTACACCAGATCCTTCAATTGTAGTAAATATTAGTCGAGTATGAAAAAAAGTAGGTAATTAGCATTATCGTGTGTATAAACGATGCCGTACTCGATATAGCCAAAATCCTCAACTCACCTTCACCAACTGGTTCCGGTGGTCCAATGCTTCTGCCACCCATTTTAGTGCCCGACCAACCACGTTCGTAGGGAGAAAGTTTTGTCCTCCACGACTTCCTACTGTTCATTCGATCTCGAAGTTCAGCAAGTCTGCTATCATATTCTTCGTCAACAGGCAACTCCTGCATTTCAACTTTTTCATTTCCCCTGATGATGGGGGATGTTAAACCAGGCCACACCATGGCTTTCTTCCCTTTAACGTGAAAGAAAAATCACAACAGTCAACTACAATTCAAATGAACGCTCTTGCGTTTCTCAAATCAAAAGAACCTACCAACACCAATGGTTTGGCCACGATTGAAATTCTTGATGAACTTTTTTCCGGCGCCTCTTCCTCGTCCTCTGTTTTTCCCCGCATTGCTTACTGAAGTGAGACTCTTCCAAAGATGTGCAGCGTCATCTGCAAATTTCCATATATGTAAATTATGAATACAAAAATCGGTACTTTGTCAGTTAATGACCAACCATTGATGTGAGGGCTAAACTACATGTCTGTAGTTTAGGTCGGTTTAAACCAAATCAAAATATATCAATTTTATGATAAAAACAACAACCACCAATTTTTTTCATTAATCATAAAATTAATACAACTTTGTTTGTTTTAACTGACCTAAACTAGTATCTGTACCCATAGGTATGCAGCATCCTCATACGATCAGTAGCTGATCATTCTGACAAGTACCAAAAAATCATATAAAATATTAAGAAATAAGAGTTTTACATCTGACCTAAAACATATGGGGATTAAAACAATTCGTTGTTTTACAGACTAAAACAATACTTCAAATTTATACTTACACCTAACTAAAAAACTTGTCCATCGAACATGTTGAGTGTACAGTGGTGAAGTTATGCTTGACTGTTTCAGAACTTCATGACATTGAGGTAACGTATTAGTTAGTGGAAGCTTTACACCTACTTACACACACAAAAAAAAGACATATGAGCGATTAAGAATCGTCATTCCAAACACTAAAAAAAATTAAACATAAATGTTTTTCCAATATAAAATATATCGAGTATTTAACTCGATTTATAAAAATAATTAATAAATAAATAAATGAAATATCAATAAAAATTAAGGTGTACCTGTGATAGTGGAGAATGAAATGCGAGGCACTTTGTAAAGAGTCTTGAATAACTTAAAAGCCATAATGGTCCTGAAAAGAAACAAAAGACTTAATTAGTTTGACAAATTGTGCACTTCCCAAATCCCACAGCATAAAAATCATGACATTAAGTTAACAAAGTTTATGAACCGATTCTCATATATATATGTTACAATACAAACGTGATTTATTAAGATTTGTCGCACAGATAGCGTTCTATGCAATTTCAACAGTGAAAGTGTTTAATGATCAATGTTTAAATAATGTGATCAAACTACTTTCATTGGAAAAGAATACGGGACAGTACAAGGCAAGTTTTATGTATGCTTTACATGCAGTTATTGTTAAACCGTAAACTAAAAAGATGTATGTATCTCATTAGTCTATGATTAAATAGCATTGTCGTTCATCTTGAAAAAGAATCCAATTGATGTAAAATGAGATTTGTACATTTGGGAGTTTGGTAGGAGTGTGGTTGGTAATGATCAAAACTAGTTTTCATTTATATTACTGTACCAAGTGCCATCAAATTAAACTATGATTTCATTTTAAGTACAGCCATGCAACAAATTCAGTTTTAAAAAATTCCGGATTAAAGAAGTTCAAATATCAATTATATTATATCATTATACTGTACTCATACAGTGTGCATCACTGTATGTATATATGTGTGTACATTGATGAACCAAGCCAACACTAATGCAAAAATAAAGACATTTCGATTTCGTTTAAATTGACCTACGTTTCACAAATAAATATACCTTAATAATTATCACTAATTAATTTAAAATTTAGTGATAATTTAGTAATGTTATTACCAAAATTCCACATCAACAATTCAACATCAGTAAAACTTCGGCCATGCTTGTTATGGTCGGTGCTCGCTGATCGTTTACGAATTCTTGGAGACAAAACTGACTTGGCTAGTCGATAAATTCAACACGTATTTAAACGTAGTTGATGACAAAAGACCTTTAAAATCTCCGAAGGCGTGACAACCCGTTGCAGACATTGATTGAATATCTGCATCATTTCTTTCCGATACTAAGCAACACCCTAGTTGTCACGACAAGTCATCCTCAGTTGATCACCTAAAAGTATCAGGTACGTGTGCTTTTATACGGTATGATTACGATATATTTTCAATATAAAGTGTATGAACTTACATGTAGCGTCGTTGTTGCATGGGCTTGCAGTACATGCCATAGTTAAAGAAATGCTTTCTTTTATGGTACATGCATGCGTTTCGTCATTATGCCACTTTTTTCCAATTTCAATGTGTGTGAACTTATCTTTATATATCGCATTACCCCGTAGACTACGTATAACCATGACCAACAACTAATCATGGTATAACCAGCAACTTTCTTATATAATCATCGCAATACACTATAAATTATAGGCCTACTTTGTAAGCGTAGCGTGTAGAAATGTGGTTATCTCGGAATTTATGTTGCTATGGCAGCATCGCATCTATGGGTATGGGTATGGAATCCAGGTTAAATTAATTGAAAAATAAAACAAATATATCAATGACTGTTGAATCATGTTATTAAAAGGATTTTTTTTTCTTGTTTAAGCATGACCAGCAACTATACAAAATTTAGTTTGTATAGTTGTTGGTTATGTAAGCCATATCAAAGTAGCATAGTATAATAGCATTACTATCATTTAGCAACGTAAACTCCGAGATTACCTAAATCTCATGAACACGTAATATGTTTGGGAACGATTAGCCAGTCTAGAGTGGTACCTAACCTCAACTAGGATCTATATGTAGTTACCAGGTTAGACCGGTTGGGTACTACCTACATGTTAACCAACAAGTAAAGAGTTTCTTTGTTTTATTTGGTACTTTCCGGTTAGAGCGGATGCAGCCTGATGTTGCTATTTGTTTGTACTTGGTTATCGGTTGGGTTTATTTTGCAGGTTAGGTTAGGGAAACGAAACAAAATCATACATTTAATACGTTTCTTTGTTTTTCCTAACCTAACTTGAAAAAAAAAAACAGTACAAGCAAATAGCAACATCAGACTGCACTTGTTCTAACTGGAAAGTACTTTTTATTTTTTCAAATCAATTAAAAATAAAAGATGTCCAAAATTATTAAATCAATTAAAAATAAAAGATATCCAAACTTAATTTACAACTAAATACATTTATGCATATATATATATATAGTTGTAAAGATTTTTTTCTCACTCCATCCTGTATATTTAAATATACAGTATGTGCGAAATCAAATTTGACATGGCGAATTCCAACATATGTTGATGATACTGCCCTAACTTTGTTTTTAGTATATTAAAAGAAATACATAAATTATATAGTTTTCTTGGTAATTTGAGCTGAATGGGACCAAAGTCATAGAACATCCAGCTCGGAGAATAAAAGTTAAAAATATGAAATAAACTCAACAACGCAATAAAATAGAACAATGCTAGTCGAAAACCACCAAAGTCTGAAAGACACGTCCACACAATCACAATGACTCAATAACTTCATGGTCTGTAATCTGTATCAGCTTTCACTTCAGTAGTGGGAGTGGCAGTGGAAGTTGATACTGCAAACATGTGATAAAATTATCTTGGCTCACTGAATCACGATGCAATAGATATATATAACGTAACCTCCAAGTCAAACTCTACTGAGATATAACAAGGGGCGCACCCGGTTATGCCTAATCTTGTTTCGCCTAATCCTGTTTCGCTTAAAAATTATTGTTTCGACTCACCTGTTTGTGAGTCAACCTAACCTAAAACACTTATATAATCCTCGAAATAGAACGGTTTCTTCTATAAAAAAAATAGGTGAGTCGAAGCAATTATTCTTAGGCGAAACAGGAAGCCACGATAAAGAGTATAGATTCGTATAAAACTAGGTTAACTTACTGCAATGAAATACGTTACACACAAATGAATATAACATAATTATCCATAATCGATCGTTCGTTGTTCAAACTCATCAATTCTATGTATAGTTGACGCTTTATTTTCCTTGTTGGCTCATATTGGGCTGTATTTGTAAAAAGTAAAATGGAGTTTCCTATGATCAATTGCAAAGCACTTACAATAGATCTGAGCAAAGCACTACCATCAACTACTAACCTGCATATTTAGGTATGTTCTGATAACTGCTATTCGTCCCAGATTGACTGGACAATCCTAGTAGTTAAAGTTATTTTGAAATTACAAGGCGTCTTCTTCGATTCATTGAGAATTTCAATTTCGTGTAGGTGATTCTTACTATATCTTACTGGTGAGAATGATCACCAGATTTTCGGATTTCCAATCCGGGACAGTTAACTACTGCGGGGGAGGGTGAAAAAAAAGTGAATGTGAAATTATCGCGTTAATATTTATCGATATAATTTATAAATTTTAACGATGACGTTTGACGACACTTTTTAAAAAAATAAAAACTCCAAGGTGGAACAAAATTAAATAAAAAGAATAAAACAAGAAAAAATACCTTACTTTGGAAACAACTGACCAGTAAGCAAAAAAATACCAAAAAAAAACACCAACGTATCGTCCCCCCTCTTTTTTTTAAAAAAAAAATTACATAAGGGCTTGATCACAAGAAAAACAAGCTACAATACACAAGATAAGACAAACAGAAAATACTATACATGAAGACAAAAACCAACATTGAATGCAACAACAGTCTAGCCTGCAAAGCCTAACTTTTTATTCTAAAAAGGTTTCGGTACTTGTGTCTTAACGACCAGCCACCAGCATGAGCAGCCACCAGTGTGTTAGTTTGGATTAGTTAAAACGAACAAAAATTGATTAATTTTATGATAAGCAACCACTTTATCATTATTAATCATACATTTTTTGTTTGTTTTAACCTTGGACTAACATTATGGATAATGTTAGTCCAAGTTTTAACTAACCTAAAACTAGTATTTATATCCATAGACGTGTGGCGTCCTTATGTGAGTGGCTGGTCGTAGGTACCACTGTACGATAGTGGTATGGCTATGTTAAGACATGGTTAAGACCAAATTTTCTATTCACAAAAATGTCGTCAAACAAGAATAACTAAGACGAATTCGGGACAAATTGATGTCCCGAATTAGCCTCAAATAAATTCTGGACGTCTTGATCATACTGAGCGGACGAAAGAACTCTTCCCAGATGCTTGTTACAAGCGAGGAAATTTGATTTACGTGGTTGTTTAGAGAATGAACGTTTCTGCACCTGCCTTTTTTCTACCGAAATGTGTATGCCACGTGTGGCCAATGGGTTTCATGCTGGAATTGTGTACAATGGTTTCATTTCATGGGATTTCAAAATTAGCGCGAATAAAATATTTTAAGATGACATAATCCGTGCATAAATGGAGGACTTTTCTGTATATGTAAAGATGTTACACGGGATTGGTAGTGAATTGTCTGTAAACTGCACAGTATTTCCAGTATTGCACATAACGTAACATTTCAGATACCCAGTTCTTTATTGCTAGTAACCAGTATAAAGTACAGTATATAACTGTAATCTCAAAGTTGGCCTACATAGTTCAGTTCATCCAATGAAATGCTTTCAAAAGTTGATGATGAATGCTTGACATGTTTGTTGATTCAGGGCATCATTTTTAAAGTCTTAGACATACGTATCGGTCGGTCATCCAACTTAAAAAGATGAGTTCCAAGACAGTTACATCACTGCTAGCAAATAGCAACAATCAATTCACTTTTTCCTTATTCCAAGTAAGTACACGAAACCGCTAGATACTAAAATTAGGGTTTCGAATTTTGTTTAGACTTTTTGCCTTCTGCTCTCTTTAGTACATGGTGACGAAAGACGAGGGCAACCTGTTTTTCTCGCCATTCAGCATAAATGCCGCTCTGTCCATGACGTTTGCTGGTGCGAGAGGTGCAACTGCGGACGAAATGCGCAACACCCTCAAGATCGAAAACGTTTCGGACGAAGAGTTTCATCTATCTTTCAAAGAGTTCCTTTCACCCATTTTTAAAAATGAAGATTCCACCATTGCATTTCATGTTGGTAATAGGATGTACATCCAAAATAAGTATAACATCCAAGCAGACTTCCAAAATCTCTTAGAGCGACATTACTCGACCACAGCAGCGCTGGTCGATTTTGTGCAACAAGCTGAAGCAGCTAGAGAGGAGATAAATGGGTGGGTTGAAGATCAAACTAAACAAAAAATAAAAGATCTGATTGGTCCCGGCGTGCTTAGCAGTTTGACCCGACTAGTCCTGGTGAATGCAGTCTATTTCAAAGGAGACTGGAAACAGAAATTTAATCCACTTGGCACCCATCCTGGTAAATTTTATTTAGATTCAGATAGAGATGTGACGGTTGACATGATGTTTCAGAAAGGCAGTCTGCGTTTCGGTCATAGCGACGAGCTAGCTTGCAGTGCATTGGAGCTAGCATATGTTAATGATAAGTACAGCATGTTGCTGATCTTGCCTAACGAGATAGGTGGTTTGAAAGATCTGGAAACCAAGATGAATAACGAAACCTTGCAAAAGCTTGTCTCGGGTTTGAGGGAACAGCAAGTGGACGTCCGCTTGCCAAAGTTTGTCATGGAATGCGAGATGAATCTTTCGGATTCACTCTCCGAATTGGGCATGTCTTCTTTGTTTACAGACGTAGCTGATTTGTCTGGAATAACGGGACACAGGGACCTGTATGTATCAGCAGTACTTCACAAAGCCTTTCTCGAAGTCAATGAGGAAGGCAGCGAAGCAGCTGCTGCAACAGCAGTTGTTTGTAATATGAGGTGTGCATTAATGGGACCAGAATTCTGTGCAGACCATCCATTTTTACTGCTGATACGAGATGTTGCATCTGGTCTCATACTTTTTATGGGTCGTGTGACTGATCCATCTAAAGCTTGAATGTGGACATTTTCGCCACTATCCACACTTGGTTTGTTACATGTATGTTAATAGAACGTTCAACTACACACTGGTGGTGGCAAACAGCTTATGCTTTGACGCAGGCATTGAGCTATACTTCTTTTTTTTTAATGGTTTGTGTTGCATTGAACTGATTGGTTAAAAAATAATTATTGTGGTTATCCAATGTTTGTATTAATATGTATTTAAATTGCTGCTATGACAGTATGATGATTTGAATTGTAAAAATGTCAACCGTCCAAAGCTTTTTTAGGAGGACGTTAAACCCTAAAAGCTTTCTCCAGTTTCCGGTTGTTGAGGAGAGTAAAGCCATAGCCTACAAGAAAAGAGAAGAGGTTTTGTCTTCTTGTAGGCTATGGTAAAGCAATGTTTTCCCCCATGATTCCCAATATTTCCCTCGTTTAATGGTCCAGTTTATTAGTGTTACTAGGTAACTAAACAGTAACGGATGCCTCACTAGGGTTACTAATATTTTATTAATGCTCCAGCAAGCAACAAAACGTGGCCTTTCTTTTGTTTTATAAATTTTATATTTACTTATGTATTATTATTATTATTTATTTATTTTTTGTTTGAAAAATCATAAGATTGCAACTATTACAATTCACAGGTTGCCTCATTCCTAATGTACGCACGATATATGCATATACAATGTACAGTTAATAAAATCTAGTCCTATGACTGCAAATAAACGTTTGTGAAAAACTGACAAATGTTGGTGTTTATCGTTATAGTATATTTTACCACGTCTGAAAGAAATGTACAAGAGATATGACGAAATACAAATTTTTGTACTATAGCATCCTGTTATCATTTATAGCTTGAATAGATTGATACTTTTTTTTCCAAAAAACAAAATAAAGAGTCAGACTTCCTACGTAGTGCACACTACTAGTGTGACATTAATAGTATACACTATAATTTATAGCAAATACGTTGTATTATGTTGCTAAACATAAATGTGGTTATATTTATAAAACTTTCCTTAGCATCAACAAGGAAGTGAGCAAACAGGTGCTGAAACAGTGGTTACTTTAAATGCGATATTGAAACAATTCAGTGCGAACCATCTATTTTTGCTGCAAATGACAGGATGATAGATTTTGCTATCTATTTTTTTAAATAACAAATTTATCTGGAGGTTGAACGAGAACGCTAATATAAATATTTCAGATGTCAGGCTTGATGCAGTACATTAACAGTATTAAATTATTCGTAAGCTGTGGACTTGGTAATACAATATTAAGAATTGCACCACAAGTTTAATCTATTGAAAATACTTTTACTGAAAGTTGACACTGGATTAAACTGATTACTAAACTTTTATTGTGGTGGTGAAATTTTGTTGCAATGTGAAAAATTTACGAAGAATTTGTTAGACTGATCAACCAATGAAACATGTTTTCTTAGTCTTAAATTTTTTGGATGAAATTGCCAGTTGAGCATCACATCACAGTTACTATTTTTATTACTTGTTTTTCTGGATTCCGCTTGGACAATTTACTATGATAAAAATTTGAGTCCAGTTGAGCCTCATACAATTTATTTATTTTATTAATAAAATAACTAACTCCGTCAAGGTGATCATTCATTGTACAGTATACAATCAACAAAAACATTAAACATAGCGTATACGGTTGTACAAAATACGATCGATATCGAAGATCTTAAAATCTACACAAGTTGATATGTGACGGCAAGGCCAATCGACAGATATGGAAAGGCAGCTCATTCTACTTTAAGTAATAGAAATAAGCGTTTTTCTCCCGGTATCTGATTGTCTGATGGATGCGCTGGTTCCAAGAACATGAGATTTCAGTTTTGTTCGCTCTCCTGCAGAACTAATTGCACAGCTCCCAGTGACGTTTCGTAGGGAGAGCCAGGTATGAAGTGTTTAGTTAGTAGACTAGTTTAGAGCATAGAAGCAGTGCGGTTTTCATGTTTTAGCCTTTGTTAGTGTTTTTTAAATATTTTATAATTTTCATATTTTATCAGTGGTGTTCTTATTCGAAACACTTTCAGTGTAGTAAACGACCTTTCGTGGTTTTGTCACTTTGTGATAGTCTTCAATTTATAAATACGAGTACAGTGCATGTGACTTTCACTCACCATGAGCATAACGAACAGGGGCATAATAGTATACTAAATAGATATTTCTTATCATGGTTGATTTGATTATTATTTTTTAAATGGAATTTATAGTTATAAGTTAGTTTCTGTGCTGGTGTTTTGATTGAATTGGTTATGGTGGTAGTGAAATAGAGTGAAGCGTGCAGGAATCATGAAACTTCCTCGAGTCTATGAAAAAGAATCAAAATATCAAGTGACAGGGTGTTCAAAAATTTACATTTTGTGGTTATTGAGGTATATCGATTATACCTCAGGGTGCGAAGTAGATCATTATAACGAAACTGAAAGGCGTCCAGTTCTAAATGAGTTTAATTGGTGACTACTCTCCTTATAGAACAAAGTCGTGTGAACAGCACTTTACCCTAAAAATGCCTCAATTCTTGGTTTTTCTCTTGCCATACGTTCTATGATAAAAGTGTATCTCTGTGTGCCCTTTTTTGTGCTAGAATGTTTCCATGACAACTAAAAACAAATAACAATGAATCTGTTGCCATAACCATACCAACACAAACATAAGCATTAATTATTGAGATGAAGTAAACTCAAAACACTAACGAATGTTGCCAAGCAACATGATTTATGGTTATGAATTAAATCAATTGCGTCCAGTCGTTTTTTGACGGGCATACAGCTAGTCTTTCATAAAGCAGTCTCTAGATTGATGTTTTAGAACTGCCGTACGTTCATAAAAAGATACGGATGTTGATTCTTTTGCCCAACCAATCGATTGGCGGTGAAGCGATTGAACGTCTCACAATTGAACAAATTGGTCGGTTCGATGCGTCAAGAGAAAGTCGAGGTGTTCCATACCCAAGTTTAAACTAGAATGTGAGCTGTCGCTGGGTGACGTTCTTTCGCAGATGGGAATGGTTTCTCTTTTTTTCTGAAGAAACTGCGGATCTTCATGGAGTGTGCGTTACCGAAAAGCTGCACATTTCCACAGTCATGCATAAAACGTTTGTAGAGGGGACAGAAGCAACCTCAGTAACGGCAGTTGATATTGTATTTTGCTTGGGGGAGGAATCGAATCCAAAAGTATTTACAGTCGATCACCCATTTATATTTTTGATACAACAAATATCATCTGGGCTCATTTTGTTTTTGGGTAAAGTTAAAGATCCTACCGAAGAACTGTAAGAAACAACCTGTTGTTACTGCATGTATTATGTTTGTGTAAAAGCTATAACCAAAGTAGTTTTAATTTACAGCATCAATTGCAATTTTAACCATATTAACTCTTATGAAACATTTGAATTTTGAAACATTCACAAGTCGGTATACCATTAAACCGACTGTTATGTATTATAAAAACCAATCGAGGACTTTACCATGCCTGGTTGGTGATATTTTTACCTTTTAAGTGGCTTGACAGTTGTGTGTGTGTTTCAGCATCTTTGCTGTCTATTTTGACCAACTTTCAGATATGAAGCGGAAATTTGAAACGTAGACAGTCCGCGGTATATTTAATTCTATTAAATATTGATGGCTCAATGTCGTGTCAAATTTCGAGAAAACGTCACGGTAAGATGGAGTTTTTCTCGTTGAGTGTTGCTGACGCTAACAACCACATACTTCAATTCAAGCATTAAGCCAAATCAGCCATTGTCATAAACAAACATACATATAAATTACGTAGTTTACTACATATAGTTTCTCTGAGCAATCGTTCATTGCTGTGAATCCGTTGGAATAAACACTCAACACAAACCAACAAAAAATATCTTTCCACTTGTTTGTTTCAAATACTTTTAAAACTTGGTTTAAAAAACAAAAGCACGGTATCAAGCCAGGTTGAACGGTGGTACTGAAAAACTAAGTTATTTCCTATTACTTGCTCTTGTTGAATCTTTATTACCTTAGCAAAACTAACTTCACTGTTAAACTTGCTGTGTGGTGCTTTATATACTTCGTCCGTACAGGAACGCTGTACCATCCAAATACTGTACCGTCCAATTGCTGGTTGGTCTGATTCATAGTTAACGAGAAAGTTAATCGTCAATCCGTTAATTAAAAAGTTAACTTTGTTAATCATTAATCCGTTAATTCGTTAACAATGTATCGGAAGTTAACAAATCCGTTACATTGTGTACAAGTGTACAACCCGAATTCAACAGCAACAGAATATGCATCTGTAGGGTGTAGAGTTGCTGGCATTGATTCAATCGAACGCTACGTATTTGAGTTAACGGACTTGAATTAACGGGAAATGTAACGGAAGTTAATGAGTCCGTTACGTTTTTTCAAGTTAACAAAGTTAAATCGTTAATCAATTTTTTAACTTCGTTAATTAACGATTAACGAATTAACGGACTTGTGCCCAGCTATAAACGCTACGTATTTGAGTTAACGGACTTGAATTAGCGGGAAATGTAACGGAAGTTAATGAGTCCGTTAACGTTTTTTCAAGTTAACTTAAAAGTTAAATCGTTAATCAATTTTTAACTTCGTTAATTAACGATTAACGGATTAACGGACTTGTGCCTAGCTATGGTCTGATTAATGCCATTTAAACCAACATAGCCTACGAATGCTTACAATACATCATTGCTAAACTTGCTGCTAACTGGAGTGATAGTCTCTTCACTCCAATGATATTACTGTAGGGCCAACTATCAAAATACTTCCAAATGCTCGTTCACTGATGAATCAATTTTAAATTATGTGATATGTATATTTAAAAAATGTACTTACTATGGTGCATTCGAATTGACAATGGATCGTCCTCGTCCATGCTTTCAGGCCAAGGACTCGAAAAGAATCTACAAATATTAAATTGAAATATATATCTACACACACACACATTATGTATCATACTATATATTAGACATACATACATATACATACTATATATCAGAGTTGTTTCAAGTAGCAAATTAATTAGTTGACCTTTGGATATGGTCCATCTTAATCACTGTAAGGATGAATAGGTCAAAATATTCTGACTGATCAAAATAGTTGACAAATTTAAATATATACATTTTCATAACCTGTCCATCCTACAGAAATTAAGATGGACCATGTGTCAACTAATCGAACCTGCTAATTAACACAACTCTGGTTTGAAATAGGAAAAGAAAGAAACGCTAAATGAAAAGTCAATGTCCACCAATAAGCAATTGTATATAATGCACTCACTAGTCACTACTGCATTATATCAAAGTTTAAACCGCTTTCGTCACAGTTTCTCTGAAACAGTATTGTACCGTGTATTCAACAAGTATGCAAACTTACGTGTGCAAAAATGTACTCACAACATGCAAGTTAGTTTGGTCATCATTACACTGAAATAGAGTGTTCAGAATTTCCCTTGATCAATCACTCAGCAACTTACTTTCAATAATATCGTATACTACACTATAAATGTCGGTACTTTCCGGTTATATTATAGCCAAGCCCAGTCTGATGTTGCTATTTGCTTGTATTTAATTATAGGTTAGGAAAAACAAGGAAACGTATATTGTTTTGTTTTCCTAACCTGACCTGCACAATAAACCCATAATTAAGTACAAGCAAATAGCAACATCAGACTGAGCCTGGCTATAACCAGAAAGTACCTAAATGTCAACTAGCCCGCTCGCTTTAAATCGTTCTTAATTTATCAAATTTGGTTGATATCACACTGTATTACAACATACGATTGCACTTACTACATATTTTATACATTACAAGTATTAAATTTCCTAAAATGTTAACTAAAGTATTTAAGTGCTCTATTTTAGTCAGTTCATTGAAATGCTTTTCCGTGATGGTAAATGTTTTGACATGTTTGTTGATTCACGGCATCATTTTAGAGTCTAGACAATCAGTTCAAGTTAAAGATGAGTTCTGAGAGAGTCGCATCATCGCTAGCAAATAGCAACAATCAATTTACTTTTTCTTTATTCAAAGTAAGTACATGAAACCGCTAATTATTAAAATTAGGGTTTCACGTTACTTGTTTAAACTTTTTGCCTTCTGCTCTCTTTAGCACATGGCGCCGAAAGACGAGGGCAACCTGTTTTTCTCCCCATTCAGCATAAATGCCTCTCTGTCCATGACGTTTGCTGGTGCGAGAGGTGCAACTGCGGACGAAATGCGCAACACCCTCAAGATCCAAGACGTTTCGGACGAAGAATTTCATTTATCTTTCAAAGAGTTCCTTTCACCCATTTTAAAAAATGAGGATTCCAATATTGCGTTTCACGTTGGCAATAGGATGTACATCCAGAATAAGTTTTCCATCCAAGCCGATTTCCAAAATCTCTTGGACGAACATTACTCGACCACAGCAGCAATGGTCGATTTTGCTAACCAAGCTGAAGCAGCTAGAGACGAGATAAATGGGTGGGTGGAAGAGCAAACTAAACAGAAAATAAAAAATCTGATCGGTCCCGACATGCTCGGCACTTCGACTCGACTGGTCCTGGTGAACGCAGTCTATTTCAAAGGGAACTGGAAAAATAAATTCAATCCAGTTGCCACCCATCCTGGTGAATTTTATTTGGATCTAGACAAAGTCGTGACAGTCGACATGATGTTTCAGAAAAGCCGTCTGCCTTTCGGACACAGCGAAGACCTTGCTTGCAGCGTATTGGAGCTCGCGTATGTCAACGACAAGTACAGCATGTTGCTGATTTTGCCTGACGACATCGCTGGTTTGAAAAGTCTGGAAACTAAGCTCAATAACGAAACCTTGCAAGAGCTCGTTTTGAGTTTGAGGGAACAGCAAGTGGACGTTCGTTTGCCGAAGTTTGTCATGAAATGCGAGAAGGGTCTCTCGGATTCACTGTCCGAATTGGGCATGACGTCTTTGTTCACGAGGTCAGCCGATTTGTCCGGAATTACGGGACACAGGGACCTGCATGTATCGGCAGTACTTCACAAAGCCGTTCTCGATGTCAACGAAGAAGGCAGCGAAGCAGCTGCTGCAACAGCCGTTATCTTCGTGAAAATGTGTGCAATACGAGGTTCAGAATTCCACGCCAACCATCCATTTTTACTGCTAATACGAGATGTTGATTCTGGTCTTATACTTTTCATGGGCCGTGTGGCTGATCCATCTAAAGCTTGAATGAGAATAGTCTCAGACTTACCACTATGCACACTTAGGTAATTTATAACTGTTGATAAAAAATTCAATCACGACACCATTGGGGAGGTAAACAACAATGAGTTTATTTATATAGAACTTTTAAAAAATTAAAATGAGTGCATTGCACTACCTGTTTGTTAAACATAATCATCGTGTAACCTTTATATCTTAATACGTATGTAGTTAAATGCTGTTGTGACATGTTGAATTGGGAAAAAATCAATAATTAATTTTTGATCTAGAACAAGACATTGTCTTTTGTTCTGCATTGTTTTTATAGTTAACTTTCGTTTGGTTTGAAAATCTTAAGATGACAACCATTGTTTCACAAGTTGCCTCACCATATGTATACACATCATTATGATAGCCTATAATAGACACGTTTATATTTAAGATATTAAATTTAAATAGATGTATCTTTCCAAGATATTAAATGTGAACATCGTCATTTGTCTTGACCCCAAATAAAATTTAAAGAGAACCTGACAACTCTTGGTCATCTATTTATCAATACAGCAGTAATTATACGATGTCTGGAAGAAACATGCACAAAAACATATTAAATACTATAGCATTCTAGATGACAAATTGTCAATAATTCAGTAGACCGATCGAACAATGAAACATGATTTTTATAGTCTCAAAATGACACTTGTGTAGCACAACACCACAGTTACTATTGTCTCTAGTTTTATAAAACGAGTCATGAATTCCATCTAAACAATTTACTGACGTTAAATGTCAATTAACTGCGCAAGCAACTATAAGTTTACAAAAGGGGATTCCTTTCCAAAACATTTTACGTATTTTGCATTCTTATGTCAGCTTTTACAATACATTTTGATATTGCACAAGCTAGCAGCCATTGTAAAGCATTAACGTTGGGACCTGTTTATAACTGTGCACCTTGTCAGTAGGTAAAAGAATTTATTATTTTTTATTTTCTTTTATGTTTTTTACTTTGTAAACAATAAGTAAAATTTTTTTTTTAAATGAATACAAGTAATACTGCAAGTGTTTTTTGTTTTTTTTTGCAAAAGAAAGGAATTTTTCTAATAGAGAGAGGGAAGGAATTCCATTGTGGAATGAATTTCAAATATGTCGCTAATTCAGCTACAAGGGATTATTGGATCACAATTATGGGTCACCCCATCATGTTTAATATCATAATGTCAAATGCCTCGAAGAAATTAGACGTTTCTTCATTTCAACAACAAGGATAATGCTCCCTAAAAAGTCCAGCCAGAATTCGACAATTCTTTTAAAAAAAATTCGTTCCCTTCCCTTGCAGACAATTTTCGAATACAACATCTTATGACCTTCATCTTCGTAATGAACAGATTCGAGCGCCATCATTCAATTAAGCATACAGTCCCCCCCCCCAAAAAAAATACAAATAAATAAACATAAATTGAGCCATAAAGTGTATGTGTTTTGTTGGAATTTTGGATTTAGAAGTGTTCACTGGGTCAGATGACAACAACAGTTTGGCAAACGAACCTGACTTAGGCGCAATCAGCAATATGTTACGTTTGTTTTGATCAATTCCTAAACACCAGAATTACCAACCGTATCTTTACAATTGGTTTCCGAGTCTGAACTTAATGGTGTACCTTACAAACGAAGGAATTTTACCACTTGATACGGTCATATCCCATGTGAAACCGTTGTCTGGATGCAAGTTTACCAGATGATAAAGAAATTAAACAAATGGGACGTAAAGTGATATAGGGAAGACCTGCTTCAGCAATGGAATTAGGATTTCCACAGTAACCTGGTTGTCAAGGTTGTTTGGTGGTTATCAACATTTGTGGGAGCATTTCCTGAGACTTAAACAAAATGCTTCTTCGTATCGGACAGTGCGCACAAAATGATAACTAGTCCACGAATTGTGCAAGTTTATAATGCTTACGTGGGCGGGGTTGATCTTCTGGATTCGATTCTGGGCTATTGCCGTATCACAATACGTCCAAAAAAATGGTATCTGCAAATATTTTGAATATAATTAATATGGCTTGTGTGAATTCATGGCTTCTTAGGAGACGAAATAACGAAAACCATATGCACCTGAAAAATTTCAAAGCAGAAATTGTACGCGGATATTGCAAACAAGAAAAAGCCGTTGTTTGCAAAGGTGAAAGATCATGCTCGAAATTTAACGTTAAAATCCAATCAGTGTTAAATTTAAATTATCGTTATTTTAATTATCGATAGTTTTCATAAGTTATCAGCTACTTGCTGGCTAATGTATGAAAAGAATAGAATACATTGTTTTCTCAAATAAATAAAATATAAGACGTTTAAAATAAAAATAATAATTTTTATTTATGGTATACCAGTCTTTAACAATATTTTCACAATATACACTTTTGTAAAAAAAATAGATTGCGCACCGAAATATAATAAACCGTTGGTCTATCCTCGGTTTACCATTCACAGCTTTCTTACAATAATGGCTAGAAAATATAGCATCAAATTTGGTTCTGTTTTATTGTATTTTACTATTGGTTCATTTGTTCTATTTTACTTCTAGAAATTTATTGTTAAAAATATTTGGTCGTCTATTTCGTAAAAGACAATAGTCCGAGGGTATATATTCGTATGTTTTCCGAGGTAGCAATTCGCGTTCTTTGGGATCTGCTGGGCAAAGCGTCGTTCTAAATGAAAACACAAAAATTATTTAGATTTACGAAAATACATTTTTAAGTTATGAACTAATGTGTAAAACTTACTTTAATCCGGTTTCTAACGTTTCTATTGTAAGTCTATGTACACTAATGCTTCTCACTATACCGTTGAAATAATCGAAAGGATTGGCAACATTGCTTATGGGACGCCATTGCAATCGCACTGAACGGACGCCATCTTGAAAACGTGTTCCAAGAATTGAAGACACATCGTGGCCACTGTGGAAGTGGATCTCTCTGTAAAAGTAAAATTTCACATATCTTTTAGATATAGCAGAATATGTATACAGCTACTAGGTTTAGTTTGTTCTATCATTTACTTTGGTGCAAAATGAAGTCTTCGACTGTATGTCCCGTTAATGTGTAATAAACGAGCAAAAAGACGACCCTGGTCTGTCATGAAATCGGAATTTCTCGATAAATGAACAGTTACACGTTGATGGTACCCTGCCAATATGATATTGCATCATAAGTAAATTGAATATTCACAAAGTAGATAATGTAGTTTACATGGTAAGATACCTACTGCAATAAGGGCCTGTTGCCCCAGTTCGTATGTAAAATCGGGACATTGGGTGTTGATCTTGAGGTTTCGTGGTGTGAAATCCCATTGGGAGACAGTTTGATTTGTTGGTGTTGCAATGGAAGCATTCACCTTTCCGGAAACGAATGTTGGAACGACACCGAACTGCTAAGAAGGGACATTGCGAATTGATGGATTCGGTGAAGTATATGTAAGCTCGTTTGTGGCGACAGGTCAAAACGTCTCTTGTAGCTAGAAAGAAATGCATATACAGGTTAGACGTCACTAATCCGGAAAGCTTGAGACCAAACGTGGTCAATTAGCGAATTTTCCAAACCAATGAAGCTTAGAGAAAAATAGCAAAATATATTTTAAAGATTTAAAAATTATGAATTAAAATTTACTGTTCCCTTTACTGTAAATTATTAATGTTAACAAAAGTTAAAGTAAATAAAGTTCGCTTTTGTTTATAATTTGGATTCCAATCGTTCTACCATCGAAGCTGCTTCTGAACTAGTGAATTCCGTGCGAAAAGCAGGCATTTTCTAAATTAACACCGGCAACTGTTCTTGTGCTTTATCTTGTGCTTGTGCGTGTATCTGGTCTTGTGCTTTATTATTTGTCACAGCAAAACCAATTTGATGAGAATTTAACAATAAATGACAATACCAACCATTTGATACCTAGGAAACATTATGCAGCATGATAACAAAGGAACATTATATCAATATGGTTCTTACGATACAGGAAACAACTCTAATTGTGAAAAAAAAATGTTAGTTAATTTATATATTTCATTATCTTCTATTTTGCTTATATTTTATATTTATTTATTTATTTTGATCATTTGACAACACGTGCTGGTACACTGGTGGCCAAACAATGAAAGTCTGACAAAGCGCCTCGGTCCCACTATCATTCGTTTATCTTTTAAACAAACACTTAAAACTATTGCTAGAACAACCTTGGAATGAAGGCAAAAGAAAAAAAACCGCACGCAACAACAAGCAAATTTAAGATTGGTCACTTTTGGTCATTCAAAGTGTATGATCATTCAAAACGATTGAAGTATTGAATGCCAGTTTGCTGCCTGACTTACGTCAGAAACTTTGGATTTCTCTGCCTCACCAAGGCTAAACATATACTGTACCGTACTATTATTGCGTCAACCATGGCCTCACCAAGATTATGCACAACCAGAATAGTAGGCCTACATGTTCTGTTCTCGATTGATTTTCCGGAATTATTAAGAAAGGATTCTGGATAAAACTTAATTTATATGTTGATCAAGGATTCCTACTATTCCTGATCCAAGAGATGAAGTCAATTCGATCAGTAGCTTTTGCTTGATTGTGTCCGACCGAACAAACAAACGCACAGATATTTTCGCATATACAAGTTAATAGTAGTAGGGATAGTAGGTTGTATATAGGCTATATAGACGTTTCAAAAATCTTTTTGTTTTTTGTTTTTTCTTCAAATTTTTCTTCGATTTCTGTGAAACTGATATCAAATAATAGTGTAGTATCTGAGAAATGTTTTGATGCTCGAGCTTCATCCTTATACCAAAGATCATGGCGACGACGCTAACGTTATAATTGAGAAGCAAAATGGAGCAAACAACGTATCAGATACTGTAGATGCGTAAGTCATCATTTAGGATACAGACGTCCATATCTGATCTTCCATTTTTGCACTTCCGTTCTAACATTAGTGTTATCTTCATTAAAACTGCCATACTGACGTTTGAGACACACGGTCGCGGTATGTACACTATACATGAGTATATGCACATGTGCAGAACGTGCAATGCATATACAAGTTTGTTCATTTATCAGATACACAAATATAAATTATACTGTATATAAAATACACATGTATTTTATATACAGTATTTTATATACACATTGTATTGAATTTTACCTTGGTAGAAATCTCCATTTTGTTCACGGACAGCTTTCAGCCAATTAATGTCACACCCGGGTTGTTGACGACCACCATTTGCAAAAAAATCAATATGCCCGGACTCTTGAGATGTTCCCATACCTACATCAAATGAAAATGATACTTCTATAAATATTGCAATGTTCTATATACAACCAGTAAAGACTTTATCGAATTATACTCCGTACATGCTAACTATGGATTTAATTTCATCTGCGCAAGTCTCGCGTCAGTCTCGTTGTAAGACGTGAA
>JAQIWH010002341.1:0-25182 GCA_034695005.1 Cryptops parisi | reverse complement strand
GATGTGATGAGGATGATAAACATGGAACAGGGTTTTATGAAGCAGGAGGAAACGGGAGTGCCCCGAGAAAACCTGCCTCCGTGGTGTCAGACCCTAAACTGTACTTTGTACTTTGTAAAGTGTACTTTATAGACATAGACCAGTGTGAATATATAGGCTATATAGTGTACTAAAGTATGCTATTAAATGTCCGTTTTGTCCAACTTTTTTTTGAAAACCCTGCACACTAGTCAGGGTCATAGGCATTGACCAACACTGGCCTGAAAAATTATTGAAGATGTATAAAAACTATCTGTAACAATAGACAGCACGCCGTCGCCAAGCATTTCATAAAACCTTAATATATTATGAAAAACTTAGGGCTGACAATAGAAATTTTATGTTAAACTGAAAATAAATGCTAAAATATGCACTAACGTTGGAAATATGCAAAATAAAATTTAGGCATTGTATTTGTTCAACAATGAATGGTGTTGCCTTACCAATTTTGAAGGAGTTGCATGTAAACCAAAAAAACATGCAACTGCATACAATTCCGAGGTCTAGTCATGACTTAAATGGTCTCACTTCATGCATTAACTCAGAAACTGTAAGAGTAAATGAGTTTAATTAATGTTGAACACGATCCATAATTCCATATGACAGGCATGTACAGTACCAAACCTATGTATTTTCAAGAGTCAGAACTTTCTCCTGCCATGATGGTATTGTAGGTCCTACATGTTACAATGACCCTTTTGTTCTATGCAAAACTTAAGCATGCTATTAAACAATTCTCATTTAACATTTATGCCATGCCATTAGAAAACAGTCCGCAAACAAAAAGTTTTTTGTTAAGGACAATCTTCATTTACCGTTAAACACAGTTTAGTAGAAATTATAAATTCACAGATTTTGATTTAATTTTTAATTTTTTGAATTCCCTAAATAAGAAATTCTACTGCAAGTTTGCTATGCTGGTAAACTAAACCTCATGGTATGAAAATCATTGTAAAATAATGTGTTATTTTGAGTAAATGAATTGAAATCTTTGTCGACTGCATTTAGGGTTGCCTTGTCCTTTATTTTAAAGGACAGCATACTATTTTAACAATTTGTCCTTTACCAAAGTGATAAGATGCAAAATGTCCTTTATTTGAAAAAAAAAAAACGGATAGGGATTTCTCCAAAAAATACAGAATTTTCTTGTGAAAAAGTTTCAATTTCAATGTATCATCTCTCAGTGACAGACCTGAACTACCATTTCAACGTTATAAATAAATAAATATCAATAAGTACCCAAATACGTTACTACTATAGACATCAAACTTGCACTACATGAAATGACATGAAAACGAAATTTACACTAGGCCTAGTTTAAATGTGATTTTTTTTTTATGTCCTTTTTTTGGGACTTCAAAAAGTGGCAATCCTAACTGCATTAAGTTTTGATGTAAATTTTCTTAATATTGTTGTGGACACTACAAATGACTAAAGTACCTATAATGTTGTTAAGTTGCCGATTAGCTTCAAATCAGGCTGTGTATGCTCCATCTCTGAATTTCTCACTACAGGAGTAATTGTCACCCTGAAGTACAATCCGTGTTACGGCAACATTATACACGACCACAATTTCTACCTGAGGATTCCGAGAGAAGTGCCATTGATTGGATTTTCATCGGTGGCGGTGGACGAGGTGCCAGTCTTCACGTAAGAAAAATAAAATTAATCTCGAGTCATGTTGTTTTCAGATTGGTTCAGTTGAGGTTTCAACAACGTATAAACATCTCGAATTTTTATTGACCGTCAACAGCTTGATTATGTACAACGACCATCTTGGCAAGCTCAAATATCTGGTTGTAAACGATGGCATCTTGTACCGCCTCCAGAATGCGAAAATATCTGCAATAAGTTTGACATCGTTGTCGAGCAAGGAGACATAGGTAATAACCGTTTTCATATTGTGGTGAATGTCCAGAATTAACAATATTTATTGTTGATTCTGAAATATTTTCAATGAAATCGGGTGTTTTAAAAAAAAAAATAATGACTTAATTGTAGGATTGATTACAGATTTATTCCATGCAAAAATTATATTTGTATATAATTCTCTTAATGCAGGTTGTAATCGATTGCAATGTGACTTTTTGTGCATTTTTTTTCTAAAAATAACATTGGACTAGATTTCATTGAAATATGAAGTTAATTGTGGGACTTGCTGAATTTCATTTCAATGACGTGGTATCAAGCGTGTTTCTGGTGCCTGCATATTCATTCTTCATTTGTCTTTGTTCCAGTATTTATCGATACCAACCAGTGGTATCACAATACAGAAATACTGGGTGATGAACTCAGCATTACAATCGGTTCCGAATACGACTGAAGAATAGTCTTAACAAGAGTTGTGAATATATTTCTTGCAATAATCATGCTCAGTTTTAATCCCGCTTTGTCTTCCATTGACCCCCTACCTAGTAGACCTAGAGCTATAACTGATGTGCTCAAATGAATTTTATTTATCTACTTACTGCCAAAGAATTTATAGGTTATATAAACTTGTTTTGCTCAAATTTTAGGCGTAAACAACATATCAATTATCGGCATGACATTTACTCTATACTGCAATCATTTTCTGTGTACACCCAGACGCCAGTTTTTTTGTCATTGGATGACATGAAACTTACTCTTTTCATGAAATTCTGCATTTGCTTGTATGTAGTGGTTACATATATGGAAATTTCCCCCATTTTGTTGTTTAACTGCTATATTTCTTGCGGTTAAAATCTTCTTTGTTTTCATTGGTTTAGCTGCCATTAAACGTAGTTTCAGTGTCTAGTGTTGTGCACCCAAATTGCATAGGAATTAGTGAAAAACATTGGCAATAATGAGGTAATAAGGTTTTCAGTGTTTGTGTTTTTCAATTATGTACATATTAATTATGTTCATTGGTTTTCGAAAGATGTTTCAAAACAATCAACTACAGTGTGTACTGCCAGACCCTTGTGTGGAATTTTCAGAAGGTGAAGTGGGTGGCAAAAGAACACAATTTTTTATTCATAGGATACTTTAGTACACTGTGTATTATAAACGTGCTTCCCAAAATTTTCTTCCGAATTAGGGAAGGGTAAGACTAAATTATCTGCGCTTGGAAGTTCAAGTTTAGTAAAGGTTATGTCATAGGTTCCCAACCTTTTTCGAGTTTAAAAATGTGCATTAAAGTCCATTTTATAATAGGGTGTGGAACTCATTAAAATGGATATTTTAGACTATAATTTTAACTTAAGTTATAATTTCAACTAACAATAATAGCTAGAAAAAAGTTTGCATTTCTCAAGGGGGTCGCTACCCACAGGTTGGGAACCTGGGGGTTATTTGACACAAATTGAATATTTTTTGTGCCTATTTTTGGATATATTTCATGGTTCAAAAGTCAAGGTGGTTTAGTTCACAATTTTTGTTTCCATCAATTATTTTTTTTCCTTGAAATTTTTTTGGTGCTAGTATGTATTATCGATATTTCAATGCTTTCTTTGAATATGAAAGTTACACATCATATTCACCACCACCACCCTGATGCAAGGCGGAGTCTGGGTGTACAGTATTTATTAAAATAATGATGTTACAGTATAAAGGGAATGACATTTAAATTTAGAAGGAAATACTAGTTGCTAATTTACCAAAGAACATGCAGTCAATATGATTTTGACATCATCATATTGAAACCAAGCATGGTGTTTGGACTTGTACAATTCCAATACTTCCGGCTGCTATATTAATGCTACAGGTAAAAAAATGTATTTTTAGTTTTATAATTGAAGGGCCTGGTGTCAAAGGGTGTTAACAACTAACATTGTCAAAAATGGCCTTTGAATGGCACTTGTGAATGTGTTGGGGAAAATTGACCACCCCAATGCATAATTTTGAGCAAAACAACACTGTGTGCAAAGTTATTAGTGCAAGAAGTGTGAAGTAGCCCATAGACAGCGAGGCGAGTTGAGATTTTTAGGCAGTTGGTGCGCTTCTCAAAACCAAATACTTACCCTCTGATCTTTAAACGCATTTTGCTCCAAATTGTAAAAATGCAACTCAACACCCTCTTACACCAGGTTCTTCAATTGGCATGGCTATAACAAGAAAGTCTTGCACTTTGATGATGTGTGTGGCTTTTCAACACACTGTACTTTCTTTATAGCTCTGTTAAAACTAATTGTCCCAATTTAACAAAACATCCTTTCATTATGCAAATCATTATCATCTGAAAATGTTAAGTATTGGAATTGGATGTCTGCAACACCCTGTACATAAGTTGGTCATGTTGAAACATGCTTCCATTTTGTTAAACAAGTTGGTCAGTACTATAATAATATTTTTTTTTTGTATATTTAATTGCATCATGTTAAAGTTTATAAATGTTTAGCATTTCATTAAATAAAAAAAGGAATAGTTAGTTCCAAGTCGATTTTGTTCCTTGGTAGTACATTACACATCTTTATTTAGAAACGGCTTGCAACTTTACATTTTGATGTCAATCGTTTGACTTGCTTCCATTTTACATACAATTTGATTTTAAACATTCACATTAGGATTCGTCATAGACAAACTCTACAAAGACCAGATCGGTCAACCGTCGGGTTACATCGCACCACGTGGTTTTCGCTCGAGTAGATTGTGCACAACATGCGAATCAATTTTGGTTTAAATTCTCGGTGGTGATATAATTTGCATGGTGGTTGTCACTGTCGATGAAAGCTCCGAGAGATTCGTCTCTGGATTTTATTGAACTGACAAAGAAAAGTGGGGTTCGAAGCATCGTGCGAAATCAGTTGTCCAGTTTTCTCCTTTTCCAGTTGATCATGGGTTCAAAGTAATTGCCTTTTAAATAGGAGAGGTAGACAGTTCCTGCAACTGTGTCACTTTTATATATTCAAATCTTATTTCAAGGGATCGACGAGCAAAAAAGGAGATGCTAACCTATTTTGCACCAATTTTGTTGACGTGTCAATTTTTTTTTTGGTAACATCCGTTATATTCAATGTTACCAATTGCAGAAGTAACGACCAGTGTTTCAGCTGATATAGATAAGGAACAGCTGACCTGATAAAAGAGTTCTATGATAAGCCTGACTTTTCTATGAATTTTATATTCATGATCTGATTTTTTTCGACTTTCCATCCGAGAATGTCACCATCGTAATATTAAACTGACCCCCCCCCCCTCCATAAAATGGTTTGCATTATACTAAAAATAAAAACAAGTTTTACATACAATACTGTATTTTTGCGAATATAAGATGCGTCTTATACAAGAATTTTACACAAAGCATTCCCTAGTTGAATTTTATATAAATTATAATAACAAACAAACAAACAGACAGACACAATAAAAAGTTATTATGGATGGAATATAAAAGAATATATATATGAATGAGTGTGTTATTTGGGATTTTCAGTGTCTTTATTACAAAACATTTATAGCATAAGTAGCTCAGCGTGTTAGAGCGTCTTGTCTCGAGTACAAGAGGTCCCTGGTTCGATCTCAGGCTGGGACGAGGATTTTTTCAATCCTTGTTTTCTATTCAAAATTAAGTTTCATTGTTCAGTAAGCTGTTTCTTAGATGTATCATGTGTGCATCTTAAAATCCGGTGCATCCTATACAGTACATGTTTTAGTCAAACCCCTAAAAGCCGTCTTATATTTGAGTGCATCTTATATTCACAAAAATACGGAAATTCAATTAGAGTAGATATAAAAATCTACTATAATATAAAACGATAAACATATCTCCAAGTTTGTTATCGGCATGCCATTGGCTAAACAAGTGCATCGTCATATGACACTTAATACCTATTAAAATCCCGCCCCAAAAAGTGAGTCATAACATTCATTAATCATTATACTGTTATACGTAATCGAATGTTGCGAAGCAACATGAGTTAAAACAATGAATTTTGTAATAAAAACAAAATACTTCATCATTTTTGATGAGCTATTTACTAGTAAAACAAGATCTAAAATTTGGTTTATAAACTGAAAGTTGCCTGTACAGTACTTTAATATATTTAGTATAATGCGGGTTAATTCTCCCCCCCCCCCTCCCAAAAAATAAAATAAAAAGTGTATTACATTGCAGTGTAAATACATCATCATTGTAAAAGTATGCCCATATAATTAATAAAATAAAATCATACTGTAAAACATGAATGTTATAAAGGTGAATTTTATTTTAGAATTTTCATAGGAAAAAAAAAGAGGGTATAATATAAACATGGTCCAGTTCTGTAAGATGAATTATTATTATATATATATTTTTTTTTTTGCAAATTTTTTGTTTCTTGATGTCTTTTGAGATTCAATTGATAATAGCAAAAAAAAAATTCTAACTAGAAATATAAGAGTGAAAACAAAGATATTTATTCCACAGAGCATCAAAATTTGCATTCAATCAGCGCTGTTGGGATGGGACTGTATTCAAACTATAATAAATAAACAAAAAAATCAAAAGTATGAATTTCATGATATAATAGATAAACATTTTGGCTGTTATGTTTCGCCATTGGGGTATTACAAATTATAAAAATAAAAAATTTAAAGGTACGTAAAAACATATTATAAACATATGGTTATGTTGTTTTTGCCATTGGGAAGAAAAACCAAGTATTTACACAAAAGGCTCATGATTCGGCGAAAATGACACTTGGAAATGTTGGGTATTCTTTACAATGACGCTGTACATTTATATAATATTACAAGATTTCCCAAAAGTCATAACCCCCATTTGTTTTTATCGAAACTTTTTTTTGGAGGATCTGATCTGAAATTTGTGTGGGTTTTTTTCACATTCTTAAAAAAAACGTTTCGTTAACTTCGATGTCTTTTTACATAATAAAACCAAAATAAGTGAAATTTGATTCGACCTTTATTCAAAAAAGGGCAAAGGTTGTTAAAATTTACCAAATTTACTTTGGCCCCTTTTTGCTTTGTATTTTCAAAGGTAAAGTTAAATCAAACTTTGTGAGTTTTTATTTTCTTGTTTTTCAAAATTTACCAACTTTGGCCTTACTTTTTAAAATATGTATTTCAAGAGTAAAGTTAAAAATAAAGGTTGAACCAAATTTTGCTAGTTTTTATTTTCTTGTTTTTTGTGAAAATACACCAAATTAATAATTAAAAAAAAAAATTAGCAATAAAAATTTTTGTTACTTGTTTTGAAAGAAAATGAAAAATAAAAGTTACAATAAAAACAAAAATGACTTTTGGGACACCTTGTATAATCACAATTCCATTGAATTGTAGCAATTTCAACAAAATTCCAAACAAAAATGATAGCTGCTTCACAAACATCTTATACCATAACTTAATAGTAGCAAACGTTTTATGGGATTGAAACGGAACACATGCATTGCAACTCGCAAACCTTTCTTGCTGTATCAAGAGAACGACGTGATATGCAATGTGCACATGACACGATATGCAAAATAGTGGTTAGCTAGCGTGTTCTTTGCTCGATCTTTCCCTCTTTCATAGTTCAAAGTATAAAATATTCTACATCTACTTGCGGTATAAAATTCTCTAGTCTAAATTTTTAAAATAGAATTGTGTGATTGGTTGTTTCATTTGCTCTAGTGCATCAATCAATTGATGGTTATCAATTGCTAAAGCACCATACCATCATATGATTATTTTTTTTTTATAGTTTTCTTTATACGTAAAAACCGTTTTTCCTTCTATTTTTTGTTTTTTACATAAATAAATAAATTTATATTGCTTCCGATACAAAAAAGTTGATTGCTAGTATCAAATGCTACTTTAATCTTGCAACTTAGAAAACCATTTTGACAGAGAGGAAAATGCAATTGTTACTGCCGTTATCAAGTTAATAGACTTTTTCGTTTTTGTTTTTAATTATTAATCAATTGAAAATAAAAACCACGTTCTCTTTTGTTTTTTTACGTCAGATTTCAAACTTCGACACATGATCGTTCACTATCTTCATATGAGAAACACTTTTTGAGTTTTCTTTTTCGTTTTTCAAAACAAAACACTTTTAAACTGATACGAGCGATGGAATTTGTATGCAACAAAAATGCAACTTTTTTACAACCCGACACCAATTGTGAAATCGGGTTTTTTTTTGCATGGAAACAAAAAACTAACTGAGGACATCACTTTTTCATATCATGGAACGATTATTCTTTGTAATCGTGTGAATATAAATAAAATGTAAATTAACGAAAAGTTTATAAAATATATATATAAAAAGAAAAATTCAGTTGCAAATGAAAGATGTTGCGGAGCACAGCTGCACCTTCCTCTGTTGCTAAAACAATTGCCACTTGCCTAGGATGGCATCTTTTATTGCATCGACGTATTGTGCAGGGACCCAGTAGATCCAGTATCGAGACGCTTCGGTCGGCCCTAGTTGAATTCCCTGCAAAAAGAAACGGAACAAACATTTTGTACCCACAAGAAAATTTTTTACAAACAAACATCCATCTAGCTGCTTTTGCATGATATCCAAAAATAGATTACAAGATTGAAAACTATTGGTTTTTAAGATAATTTCCCTTAAAACAATTGAAGAGCTTATTTCCAAAATGTCCTAAGTCTGTGACATTTAATTTTTCATTTTATTTATTTGACTATAAACTTAGCCTATAAATGTGGTTTTTGAGAGAAATACCACTTCCAGTGCTGACGACTTATTGGACAATATGTGGTTCACTGTGGTTGTTATGGAAACGTAGTGGTTCAAGATTTCGCTGGACTTTTATAGAATGAGCGCTAGTTTCAAAAACTATAATTACCATAATGTGATATTCTTCATGACCATCAATGGCTTCACTAACTACATTTTTAATTGTACTCATAGGTATTTTTTCTGTCCTTTCTGTAAATAAACAAAACAAAAAAGATAACCATCATCTTATAATGTACAAATGTCACGTCACTTCTAATTAAGATGAATCTATAAGCTCGTTCGTTATACCTTTAGTACCAATCCAAAGCTGATCTAATTCTAGTTTGAAAGTAAGTCTTACTTTGCCTCCGCTTTTGTTTACCATTCCCGCTAAAGGAAATGGCGGAAGACTATCCTGTATAGCAAAAATATAGCGATTAAAGACGATGTGACGATTAAACTTTACCTGACATTTACAATAATGAAAACTTTAAAAAATAGAAAACATACTTTATCGTTCTTGATTCCGGGTACGGCGTCTTCGGGAATTCCTTTTTCTATCACTTTACTATGAGCCTGAAAATTGTTAACAGTTACCACTAACATCAACTTTACATAGTAATGATATGTCTAAACGTCATAAGATATACCTTTTGTTTTGAGAGTGGTTCTTTCGTGGGTCCTATAATTGACAAAATAACAAGAAACTGTTAAACATAGTTTCATGGCATCGATAAGAGTTGCTTTTTAAACATAAAAATATGCTATCATTGCAAATACAGTACGTTCAAAAACTACATGGGTTTAAAGTTCACCTGTAGCTGCAGCTTCTTCAGCAGACTCTTGCGGCGATGGTGTACTAACAGCCAAAACATCATTGAGCGTCGAACCCACGACCATGATCTTAGCACCCGAAGTGACACCCAGCTGTTGTAACGTTAAATCATCTTTTGCTAAACCTTTGAACATGACTTTCTGCATAGCAGGAGGAACACCTATAATAATGAAACGTACATACAAAAAAAAATAGATTATGGCTTATAATACTACTACTATTAGCATGAACAAATCGTTAACGTAACTCCAAACAATAAAAAAAATAAATTGTAAATTAACAATTCTGGAAAACCTGTTAGTGTTTGAATATGTTCTTTAAGCATAGCTACAGTTTTATTTAATGCGAATGACACGTCAAATTTCTGTTTGTTGAATATGACTTTGAAATCGACTGTTTCAGTCGTAACAGGTGTGCCCGACGAAGGACCTGGTTCGGTTTCTTTTTCACCTGTAAAGAGAAAACAACAAATGTGTATCGTATTTACAGATCCCGTGTCAATGACTTTGTAAACACAATCAAGCCTCATATAAGCACCAAGCACAGTATTTTCGTCAATATAAGACTCATCTTATACGAAAAATTTTACACAAGAAGCTGCATCTTATATAAATTAAAAATAAGCAATTAAGAACAATAAAAATATTAGTATTTATTATATTACCGATAAAATATCAAAAAAAAATTATATGAATGAGTGTGTTATTTAGGGGTCTTATTACAAAACCCTTTTACAATGGGTTTTACAATTAGAGCCAATCACAACTCAAGTTTCATTTTTCAGTAAGCTGTTTCTTTCGGTGTATCTCGTGTGCATATCCTGGTCCTATACAATTTATTTTTTCACTCAAACCCCTAAAAATTCGCATCTTGTATTCGCGAAATATTATGGCACTTGACTTGTACAAAGCAGTAACTCGTTTACCATTTATTTTAGAAATGCTGCTTTCGCTGCTGCTACTTTCCGAACAGACTGTGGCTTCTTTTAAGGCCATGCTCTTCGAAACCATTGTCTTGCAGGAGTCCTTGTCCAACTCATTCGTTACACCTGCAGAAAAAAAATAAATTCGTGACATATGATATTCAGAATTTTGAAAAAGTCATCATTTAATTTCTTAAAGTATACTACTACAAAATTTATAGTTATTTTCGTTTCTTGGATCAATAGATTTGAAAAATTCACGGACTATTTTTTATTGACTAGTTTCAAACAAAGACTTTTGCCGTTTACTATCACCGAGGCAGCATGATCAGCATAATATTTGAGGAAATTGAAAGCTATTCCTGTGTAAGAAATAGTAATAAAGGAGCCTGCCGTGTTGTGGGGTCGTAGAACATGTCTCGGTTTGTTTATGTGTAAACGTCATTATTTTTCGAATTGGTTGCTGCTACTTTTCCACCTTTATGACACGAAACACATGTCGAGCACCGACGTGTAATCGCTCGAAAAGAACCGTTGACTCGTTGCGAATCAATTCAAGGTGTTTTAACGACTGTCGAAATCGTCGAAAGTGAATTTGTTGATGGAAAAATAAGCAATGTTTTACTCACTGTTTTTTTCGGAAGCCATACTCAATGCATTCTCTACGGATTTTCGCCCCGTCATTGGTGGAAAATTACTAAAACGTTCAACTACCCGAAATTAAATTATGGAAAAAAAATTATGACGAGTTTCTATTATTTTATAAAAAAATTTAAAAATGTAATTGATTTCTTTATTTTACAGGGTGTTTTTTCGTTTGTTTTGTTTTTAATTGTTTTTTTTAATATAAAAACCCGAAATACAATAATACTAGTTTGATTCACCAATCAGCGTTTAGAATAGAGAAATAAAATGCTTCTTATGTAAGACGATCGCTGATTGGTTAACTGTGAATCTGTGTTATTTTCGTCTTGAATGAAGTATCCGTGCAGACGATCCCGAATGAATCGGGTGCAGTAAATGGTTAAACATTATTGTTTTTAGGTGAGTTATGATATCAATAGCATTGTTTTTTTCCACGATGAACATAATTTATCAATAGCAAAAAAATTGTAAAGGTATTTTGGACTTTACTGACCATTTTGACACCTCAGCAAGTTGAGGTGCCAGGTAAAAAAAAATTCTTGTTTTACATTATTTCACTGGTGACAAACATTATACTTAGACAGACCTACCAGTTAACTGCATATTGAGCATTTCGATGGACTCAATTAGATTGTCTATTAATACCAAACTATTATTAGTAATAGTAAAGTGGTTTGTATTTCGGAGGTTATTTGATGACCTCAAGTTTAACGTATGTATTACAGATCGTATATTTGATAAGTTTTTAGTTTTTAATTTTCAAAGGCAGGATGACACGTTGACGACAATTCGACACGCTGTCACCCTAATGATGCTACATAGTGCTCAGTAAGGTGAGACGACTGTAACGTAACGCTGATCAATTGATTTGGTAATAAGACGGTGATTTAGTTTTAAATTTAAGAGTTGTTGTTTCAATGACACAACGTTTGTACGACTTGGAACTACTATAAATATACCAATATTTTTAAATCATGATAGTTTAATATGTTATTTGTAAATGAAAATGACCTTAATCCATAGCCAGCACTAAGTAGCATTAGTTTGGGAATCAGAAAATTTATTTACTTAGAACTATATCATGCAGTCAAGGTCAATTATGAGTATAAAGGTGTGAAATTAGTTTGGATTGACACTGTTTAGTATATTAATTAATTTTCAAGTTCCTTATTGAATTTGAAATTGATACCTACAGTACCTGATGTTATCAAGTGTTTTCCTTTTTATTTAATTAGCAAATGACTAAAAGTAATTACAATAAAAAAAAATATTTTTATTTTTTCACACAGCTACATCATATCTTCCCTGAAAAGTTTTAATTGGTCGAACTAACCATTTGAGAAAAAATGGCATTTTGTACTTGGCAAGGTGATGAACATTACCGAGATCATTTTGAAAAAGGTAATGTTCAAAGATGCACATCAAAAAAAAAAAAACCTGTATGTTAAATATATCAGCGCTATAATTAACCAGTATATTTTATTCCAACAGGAATATACGTGTGTGTCCAGTGTAAAAATCCACTCTTCCCAAGTCGATCCAAATTTGAACATTCTTCTCCATGGCCTGCTTTCAGTCGTACCGTAAGCAAAGAGAGTGTTTTCAAGCGAGAAGAAGGTCAAGGCGTATTCAAGGTAATTTGTACATGGCTGGGAAATATATTTTGACACCTTTTTGTGTTGTTTGTTACAATTTGGTTTACTTGCAGGTCTTATGCAGGAAATGCGGACTGGGTTTAGGACATGAATTTTTGAAGGGTGCCCCTGATGGCATTGGCTCGCGATTCTGAATATTTTCGAACACTTTGGAATTTGTTCCAAAGAAAGGTATGTAACTCGTTCAAGTATTGAATTTCATTATTTTATACACTGTAGTAGTAAAAAATTAAATTCAACTGGTTGTGATCACTAGAACAGTCTTTCCCAACCACAGTGGAGAGACGCATTGTGGTGAACAGTCAACAGAGATTGACTGTTTCTAACACTGCATGTTATCAAATTCACACATTTTTTGTTCCTGCAATTAATAGAAATAAAAATCCGGTCACTTCTAGACACTATGTTTACTTATTTATTGAGTTTGAATGCAAGGTCGTAATTCATCATCAACTAGTTCCAGTTCAGTGTTAGCAGTTTTCATAAGGAAAGTACATGCTATTAATTTTTGTTTTTAATATGTATTTTCAGATTAAAGTTTCCCCTTGATGATGAACATACGAAAAGAATTTTCGGTCAAATCTTCCTGCCGAGAAACCATATATTTTTGTTACCTGTGAAGAAACTAGCGGTGCAATAACTCAGTTCTAAGGATGACGAATCTCAATGAATGGTGTGTGGTAAATAATTCACTTTTCAGAATCAGTAAGAAATCTAGTTGAATTAAAGGTCCCCGTTACATATTGATTGCCACCAAATAGGATTTTAGGATTAACAAATTAATACTCATTGTTTGGAATGCGCTGCACATTGCTGGACAAAACATGAAGCTTTTCGGGGAAAGCGTTCGCACCCGATAAGCTGATGAATATGCAGTTTAGCAATTTGTGCAGCACATTTATTGTTGTTGCTCATTTTTTTTTGTACAACTTTATACACTCGTTGAGATAAAAACTTACATGATAAAATTTGTGTTTTTTCTTGCCTGGCTATAAAACAAGATAAATGCAAATATCTTGTGTTGGATTTTTTTTTTTACTATTCCCAAAAAACCAAGGCAGCCATGATAGTAATGTTGTTGCACGTTCTTAAGAGATTTCTTGCTAATGTTGAATGCACATTGGTCACCTCAGGATTAAATACAGTGAATGTAACTACTGCTCTCCTCTCATAGAAATGCCCGACATGACAACTACACTAATCATAATGCATTGATGCTAACGATAATTCCTCCTGCTACATGCCTCATTTTCTTGTATCATGCCATGTGAGATGTGCCCCAGATGCAGCTAGCCTTCTCTACAGGCTGCCAGTCAAGTGCAATTTCGGTGTAGCAAGTTAAGCAATTTGTGAACCACTGACCAGTTTCTTGTCAAACCAATGGAAACTGGTTTGCTCTACTTTCCACACCCGAAAAAGTGGGGGGGGAGGGGAAGACAATCGCCAACCAGCTTCCGGTCGATGCAACTGGATGACATTGGGCATGTTTGCGGCCGGCCTTACTGAGATGAATATTGAAGCTCTTTCTTGTATGGTTGACACATTTATTCAATATGACGATATTATTCAAATTGAAGACCAATACCAGTTATTAAATGGTCAGATAGAACAGACAATGAAATTGTTTACCCCAATTAATTCTAGAATACATTTTTTTGCAAATGCAGAATCAGTCAAATGCTGTAAATTTGAAAATTAATATATTTGACTGTTTTGAGGGGACTGTAATCTTATAAATTTTCTTTCACACACTCACTAAGATAAATTTTTCCAGACAATGATCCTGTTGGAAAACTCGGTGTTTTAACACACCGGAAATGCCACACCTATACACCACCTGTCAATCAAGGATTTACACATCCAAGATAAAATGCCTGGAAGTGAAAATTAGGACAGTTTCCTTAGTTAACTGAGGAACTAAAAATTGATCTCTCAACGCTTAAGAATCTTCCAAGTACGATAAACTATATATAAACACAATTTTTGCACAAGGCTTCAAAGGTTGTATGCATATTTGCATCTTGAAAGCTTATCTAGTTTAATCCAGATGAACAATTCACAAGTTAAACACTTTGTAAGTCACTGATAATAGATCTTTGGTGATCATCTCAGTGTGGAGAATCTTTAGTTGGTTTCGTTTGATGACAATTCTGCGATTCTGAAAAAAAAAAGTAACATTGAAATGTCATTTTAGTCTGAATATTAAGTTATTAATGAAATATTAGCTTTCATTAAATAAAATAGAATTCATTTAGTACTCTGAACAACAAAAAATTCTAAATTACATCTTTTTTTTTTTTGGTAAACATGCACTTTACGCCCTCAAATAGTAACACCAAAGAGCTATGCCCATAGAGACGGAATCAGGTTATTAAAAATATGTAATGAGTATAGGCCGGATTAGGTCAGATTAATCAATCACAAATGTGTTTCATATGATTTCGATCATTTTTCTCTAACCTGACCCGGTCTTTAAATCCATCTACTGAGCTTTCGCTTGCGATGCCACCATTTGAGTGCATGTAAAGTGCATGTTTTCCCCTTTTTTTAAGTCTAATTTATTATACTATGACTATACCAATAACTTTATTACTTCAAGTAAAAATTGATTCCTACCTTCAGGTCCACCGTTCCACAACTTGTACTGTGACCTGCATAAGTAGCGTTTGATATACTTGCAATGCATGCACTGCCAGACTTCATGCGTTTCACGGGTTGCTGTAAAAACGAATCAATATTTGGTCCTGATCAACCACCAAACCTGGGCCTAATGCAGCCTGTTATAAAACAAATCAAACATACCCCGTATTCTGATTTTAACTGTCACACCAGGCAGCCACAATATAAAGCATCGTTTACACAATGAACGCTTGATCGACGTATCTCTGAAATGAAAAGAAAAACCAACTAAATTAACAACAAAACAAAATTTCAAGAATATAAGAGTACAGAATTTTCTCGCACAAGCCTCAATAATGTCCCTGAAAGGTCGTCGAATTTTAACTGCAGATGCTATGCATCAAAACAAAGCAAAAAGTCCACATGAGCATGGTCTGGAAATGCATAATCCATTTGCATACCTACAGCAACCGAGACTAGAAGCCTATGCATTTGGGTGACTTCATGGTGTGTTATTTTGGAAGAGAAGCATTTCTGGACACACGTTTATAGGGGATCGTTGCTTTGTTTTGATGCATAGCATGTGTGGTTAAAAGTTTTACTAGACCTTTCAGGAATATCCTGTATAAAAAATCATGTGTTATGAACATTTCTCCTAGTCTCTTGACACAATGGCAATTCAACACCATGCACAAAGTGTTCAGAGATTAGTATTTGAATAACATGAATTGGCATGTATTGATTGCTCAGTATAATACTGAATTATTTTGTACTCTTTAATCACAAAATATACAAAAGATTTGCTGTATTACAATTTCAGAACGTTTCTCTTTGCTATTTGAAGCATAGTGTATGCATAGAAGCGTGCCAGTCCCGGTTCATTATTTTTCAGTGCCTGATGAGCAGCCTAAAAAAGTATCCAATAAGTGAAAATCGAAACGTTAGCTATTAAACGTCAACCAATTTGAATAAACATAAAAAAAACTACCTGTATTAAATAATTCATCCGCTGGAAGGAATCCGTGTGAGTCTTTTTCATGGTTTGTTGTTAACTGGTTTTGGAAAAAAAAAAATAATTCATTGAAAATTAGGTAAAGTTTTGTATGAGAACAGGTAGGAAAAGTGTTTTCATTATCCCAATTATTTGCAAGGCTAACAATAGATAAGTTGATCCTTAACTAAAATCATGAATATATTTACGTTTAACTTACAAGATATCCTACCAAATGAGCAAACAACGACAACTCCGTGATTTCTTTGACAGCTGAATTTCCAAACAAATCAAAACAAGCACATGTGTATTTTCTCCACCAGTGCTAAAACCTGAAATCCGACCTGTCGAAAATTGAATTAAAAATTTTTTGTAGTTTTAATTTAAAATTAAAGTTTGTTTTTTTTTAAAACAAAAATTATACAATATAATTTATTTTTATTTATTATTTGGTTTAATTTTTTAAAACTGAAACTTTTACAACTACGATCCGCCTGCGTGGTTTTAAAATATTTTCCGTTTCCTCCACTGCACCTTGATTCTGCTGCTGGTTCTACTGCTAGTTGATTCATGTCAACTACATATATAGAGTGAATTAAGAAAAACCGTTTGAAATAGTTTTTATAGCTAGTTATAGTTGTCGTCTAATATGTCATATAACACATAGTGAGAGTGCTGAATTTTGCCAACAATTTCATTAAGCTGAAAGCTTTAAAAAATGAAGTTATCTATGGCATTCGCTCATAGCCGTACCACGCCTGTTCTTACTACGGTATCATCAATGGACATGATTTTAACATAGGACCCTTTTAATCATGTTTATTTTAACACTTAAACTTCCACAACTTATGCACCGTGCAGAATTGTTGCTGAGACAACGAACAATTTCATCTGCACATTTTAAAAGTTTACGGACGGTAAGCATTTCTGTTCATATGTTGCTCAAGGGTACTTGGGTTAAGTTAGAAAATACACAACAACATTAAAATGTACCATTCGTGTTAAAGATATTTTATCTAAACTCCGCCCACCAACCTAAAACTAAAGTTTACCGACTTTTACTTGTTGGCCATGGTACTGTGTAGTTTGTTTTTCGGAGGCGCCAATTGACAACCTTTAAATTTATTGCTACTTTAAAAAAATTATTGGAAATTGGCTCATTCGAAGTATATGCTTCGATTCAATGGGTTTGTTTAATTAATTTTAATTTATATTTATTTTATTTTATTTATTTTTTGCAGCATGGTCGTACAGCACAGTCAGTTAAACTTGACAAACTTCAGCGCAAAGAAGAAAGTAGGGGATTGCCAAAGCCAAACACTTCCACTTTATCCGTCAATGAAATTGACACGACACAAAGTGACCAACGTAACCCAGTTGTATTCATTCGCCCTGCCAACAAACTCGTTGAATTGAAAGCTAGTGATCAATTCGTTTACAATGGGAAAGATTACAACGATATCTTGACATCCAAAAAATGGAAGACAGACAGTGTTATTAGTAGTCCAAAAGTGAGTGCGTGTTAAAAGTGATATCACTTTGGGAAAAGTCTAAATACTATAAAATTATTATATCTTTTTTTGTATTGATAATTGTCAGTGTTTCATTTCAGGACTTGGCTTCGTCGGTTAGTACGACAGGAGTGGAAAATAAACCCACGCTCATCAATGCAATCAAACCTCAGGACTTGCAATGGAGCGAACAACTCCTCGATTTAAAAACATTACCTCAATGTTACATGAAACTCTCTAAAATTAGACTAACAAGTAATTATAGGTTTTTGTTTTATGAATTATAGTTTATTGTACTGTATTGGTGGATCATTTACAATATTTGTGAGAACCTATCAAAATCAGATTCTCACAAATAGTACAGTGCAAGATAAACACTGTAACTTAGTTTAATTGTGGGAAGAACATTTATTTATTTTTTTGCGATTTTAAAAATAAATTTTAGGTTTGGTCGTGTTAACGTCTGTTGGTGGTTATTTTATGGCACCAACCGCATTTGATCCTCTTATATTGTTGCACACTGTGATTGGAACGGGGCTGACATCATGTGCAGCCAATACGATGAATCAGGTGAGCTTTGGAGATTATTCCCGTTAATGTATTATTAATTTGCTCGTGTCAATTTAAAAATGATTTTTAACCATCCAATCTGCGTTTTTTATTTTTTAGTATTTGGAAGTGCCTTTTGATTCTCAAATGAATCGCACAAAAAATCGTCTAATAGTTCGAGGGACAATAAGGTATTGCCCAATATTTTGTGCAATTTTTTACTTTTTTGAAACTGGTTTGAAACACATTTTTCCATCTTTTATTGGTAGCCCTTTACATGCGGTGACGTTTGCAGTGGTGAGTGGCACAACGGGCGTCGCGGCCCTATGGTTTGGCGTCAATGGACTAACGGCTGCGTTGGGAGCTTTCAATTTGATGCTGTACTCGTTTGTTTACACGCCTATGAAGAGGTACAGCATTGCGAACACGTGGGTAGGGTCCATCGTTGGAGCAGTTCCTCCTATCATGGGGTGGACTGCATGCACAGGATCACTTGATGCTGGTGAGTAATGTCGTGGTTTCTTTGTCAACATCTTACTTATCTTTCTTGCATGTTGCTATTTTGCGTTGCTTTTTAGTTTGAATGTTTTGTTTTGTTAGTGTTGTTATAATGCTTGTTAGTACATCGATTAATCTGGGTGAAGTGAGAATTTGGTTGGTTTGAGAAATCTTGAAATGCAATGTGTTTTAGCACTTATTGGATAATTCTCTATAAGGTGCTGTTTGCACAGCAAGTTCTGCATGTTTTTTTTTTGAATAAATTGATCCAAAATGTGCTTTTTTTTGCGAGTTCAGCACGTTTTGGATGATTCGTTAATACGGTTATGTTTATAGCGAATTGGAAAGCGGTGATTTGCAAACTTGATAAACACATCAATGTTAGCTCACATTAATGTTAGTTGTAGTTTTTGACTGTCATTAATGTTAGTTTTCATTTTTTTTTTAAAGAGTAATTCAGTAAAATTCACTTCACTTAAGGCCAAACTGAACATCACCTGGTCATTATGTCAAAATTTACTTCTATTACCCACTGATGCAATGTTTATTTAATCGGTTGTGTATAATTTTAGGCGATTGGTGTTTGATAACCAATTCAGTGTGTTTGTCCAATCCAATTTTGGATAATAGATTGTTCCACTTCTGACAGTTACTTTGTAATATATAAGTGCGATGCTTGTTTCCTTTTATTTCATGCTGGTGGAGGTTATGTTTTTGCACCTATAGTGTTTGGGAAATGTATAGTGTACAAGTTTCATCTGTGTATGTTTGCTTATCTTAATTTAACTGCAACTATTTTTATGTTTGTTTATTTATTTATTTATTTATTTATTATTATTTTTATCATCAAGTCTGTAGTTAATTGTACACAAAACACAGTTTTGAATATGCCTGGCAGTGCATGTTTTCGTGGTTTCATGCATTTTCATGGTACTTTATAAAACACTAAACTAGATGTAACTACTATATTTAGCGGCATTTTTATAATTTGTTTATGCAGCATGACTTGTGTTTAATTTGGTATTGAGGCTCCAAGCAAGATCACCATTATTTAGTAGCCTCAGTTTGCTCCTCTTGTGACTACTTACCGAAACTTTCTTCATTTGAAGAGTCAAAGAAATTCTTAATCGTTACAGGAGCGTTGGTTCTAGCGGGACTTCTGTTTGCGTGGCAGTTCCCACATTTCAATGCATTATCCTGGAACTTGCGTGGAGACTACTCTCGCGCCGGTTATCGCATGATGTCTGTCACAGCACCCGATCTGTGCCGCAAGACGACGTTGCGTTACAGTGTAGCCATGTTGGTCCTTTGTATGATGACGCCTCTCGCGGACGTCACGACTTGGGCTTTTGCCGTTGACTCGCTTCCCGTCAATGCCTACATGGTCTATCTTTCGTGGAAGTTTTACCAAAACCCGGATGGTACGACGTCCCGTAAACTATTCAAGGCATCCTTACTGTACTTACCACTTATCATGATGCTCATGTTCCTAAGCAAAAAGAAACCCGCTGAGAAAAAAATGGTTGAATCAGTGCCGGTTAAAACGTGATGTGGTCAGAAATATAGTTTACCACATTCTGTACAGCCTAGAAAGAACCTTGAGTGTAAAAGTTGCCTTAGATTATTATAGAGTAGATGGCCGCAGTAATAAATCTTCGCAATATGATTATTGTAAAGACTAATTTTTGTTGTAAATAAAATGAATGATCAATGGAAGTGAACAATTTTGATCTGGTTTTTATCTGAATAGTTGGAATTGCTTGCTGATACTACAGATGTTCACCATGATATGTCAACATTTGGAAAGTTCATCGTTTTTATTTACATCGGATTAGATTAATGTAATTTAGGAGTTGGATGGAAAAACGACTTAAAAGACTCGGTTATTTTAAAAAATGCATAAAGTGAATCGTTTTAGACCAGTCTATAGCGTAAAGGCATTGGATTGCATATAATTGGCACTTTTGGACTCAGATAGGTTCATTATAATTTCACATTTAGTTATGGTTATATACGTATCGTGGGGTCCGATCCACAAGGGCCAATCTGCAAAATGATTTTACCTATTACCTCAATATCGCTATTTTTGCAGATACGCCCTTGTGGTTCGGACCCGGCGATATTTACCTTTGCAATGTGATTAAAATGTTGACATTTTATGGTGGACATTCCCTGCATTATTATTATAGCGTAAATAATTTAAGTCCGAAGTTCAACTGCCGCCAACAAAGTGCAGTTCAAGCGTTTTTCTCTTTTTGATTCTATATACAGTACCGTACATTATTGATCATCAATGTCAGGAAAGAACAACTAAAAGCTCCATTTAAATTGTATTAAAAAATTTTAATGACATTAAACTCTGAAAATTTGGCCCCTTCGCAGCAATGGCGATGATGAACTTGTAAATACGAGGTTGTGTTTGAACGCATTTATCATCGTTTGCTAATCTACATCTTCATTCAGTCGAATTCTTCGTGGTGAAACATTTTATGCATCTTGGGGGAAAACAATGAAGAAATTTCGTTAAAAAATAAAATTGGAATGAATACGAAGCTGCGAAATGGCGAGCATTGCGTCGGTCACAGGCAAACATTAAAAAACAAATATTTGCATTCGTTGCAGCAAGCTGTGTTTATCATGCATTATTTAATCAATGTTAGCAAATTTGCATGTTCAAAACTTTTTTTTTGGCATGAGCATTTACTTATTTTGTTGCGTAAACATTATTTTAAACAGCTATTGTGGGCAAATTCACCATGCAATTGGTTTATGCTGAATTAACAAAAAATAAAATAAACAAAACACGAGTTTTTTTAATCATTATTTTTTTTTATATAAATATAGCCATCGTACAAAAGCCAGGTACTGGTAACATGTTAAAATTGTTGCCGGAAGCAAGTTTTCAGTATTGAAAGGTTATTGGCGATAAAATGGCAATAGCAAGCATTGAGTATTAACAATGACAACAACAACTTTTCCCATTTGATTAGTTAAATGGTGTTGTTTTCTTGATTATTTCTTAAAGGCTTTTTAGAGAATTTGTTCACCTGTTCAGTAAGTTCGATGCATAGTTTCTTAATTTAACGGGTTCTGATTGAGACCTTCGATAGTCAGGCCTCAGTTGTTCGATGGAAGAAGATTGTCGCATAGCTGCCGGTGGACAGTTTGGTTGCTTAAGACATAGCAAATAATCTTGAAGGTTGGTTGGAATGGCTTCTAGAACTTTGGCTCGAATCTGGATCTTTGTTCCAGGAACGTAGCGCATCTGAAAAGTACAGGGTGATTACTCGAAAGGTGAATGAATATGCAATACCAAAAGATGCATATTGTGTCTTTTCATATTATACAGATCTAGAAGTATGCCCGTCGATAATGGCAGGGAATGTCTCTCCTATCACTCAGTTCCTTGTGATTAATTAAACTTTAAATTTAGGATTTACTTCTTGAAACATTTTATGAAATACTTGTTTCCAACTAAATGCCAGAAATATTCTGAATGCACTTTGATTTGAAATCCTCTTTTATACTCAACTTTATGTATAGTCGACTACAATGAAACAACAGTGATCTAGCACTGTTGGGGTTATTATTGTAGTTCATCTCCTTAGTTACTGGGTTTAGTCATCTTTGTGTACAATTTTACTATACTATAACACTACGAGGCTAAACAAAAAGCGTTCCAGATACATACATAGACACAAAGATCTGGGTAATAATATATATAGTTATGAGCACTTTGTTGTTATTTTTGAGTGTTCATTGTTTGTGTAAACCATTTTTGCCCTGGGATTCGACTCTGGACAATTTCAAAATGCATTTATTACATAGTTGGATATCTACTGGTGACACTATTTGTGTTATAAAATGATCAACTTTTTTTTCATTTACATATTTCGTGTATAAATTGTTAGGTATTTAGGCAAGTAGGTCATTCATTCTTTTTGAATTACTGTGTTTAAAATTTATTGGGTCCAAACTATAAATATCTTACCTTGGGATTTTCGGATGCAACTGCATCAACCATTTCTTTTACAACTTCATCAACATTCGTTCTGGCACTTTGACAAACTCCTGTCAGTGTTTGCTAATGAGTCAAAGAAAAATGTAAATTATATTCATGACACTGTTGTTTTAACTTTGAAATACAGAAGCCCTAGATTTCCAATTTACCATACGAAACCCCAAATTATTATTATTATTATTATTATTTTTTAAAGTGAACTTACCGTAAGTGCTTGATAATATTCTTCACCATAACTTTCTTGAATCGTGGTGGGGGTCGATTCCCAAGCACTTTTTAAAACCGAAGTCATGTTTTCCACAGCTGTAATCGGAGTTCTATAATAATCATGTTTGCAAGATATAGAAGAGTATTCGAGCAACTCTTCAATGGTGTTCACAAAATGATAGTTTAAAACGCTTACCTGTACACAGTGGGTTCCACAGTATGGACAGTAACGTGCCATTTTCTCATCTCCCGACGAAGAGCATCGGCGAATGAAATTATTGCGTACTTAGACATTGAATAAGCTGAAAATCCAGGAAATGTGTAGCGTCCTGCAAAATGTCAAATATGTATAAAAGTGATCGGGTTTTGCAGCAGACGTTTGCTTAACAGAATAACAATTAAAATAACAGTTTCATCACTATGGTAACGGCACAAGTCATCCTATTAGACTACTGTCTGTAACAATGGTTTGTATTTTATGGCAGTCCATTTGATGGCAATAACTTAGAAACAATCATTGGCAGCCAATGGCAATGTGTTTGCTTTTTCCTAAACAGTGCTAAAGTGTTTGCTTTTTCCTACCATTACTAGGCCTACTATGAAACATTCTAGCTGTATAGGTAGTCCTAAATTTTTGCTATTATGTTTTGCAAAAAACCTCAGATATATATATATCGAAATTAGAAATTACTATAAAACGGAATAGTTAGCATTTGCATCACATGTAGAATACACATTTTGGTTGAAAAAAAAAGTGATTTCAGAGGCATTGGATCACTTCTCAACCACTAAACAAATCGCATAAAAGAGGTCTCAGTGATTTAAGAGGTTTCTTTAGTTACATAATACTGAGAACTTTATTACCTATATGTGGAATTCGAGGAACAGTGACCTGCATTAGGATTTACAACACTTGTGATACCCCTTTGGTAAAGTCACATTACTTGGCCACATAACTTAAAAAAACATTATGCTTAAGATAAGATTGAAGAACTGAGAATACATAGGGGCTTGCTCTAGGGGGCATAAATGAAAACTAGTTTTGGTCAAAGGTAAAAGCGATCATTCATGTAATCCTCACCTCCAATCAACAAGTTATCGCCTCCTCATGATGAATTATATTTCAATGTTTTAGTGAAACTTTTACAAATATTTCTACAATACTGTAAAATTTGTATGTGTTACCTGCAAGACTTGCCACAAAGATGACCCGTCCCCTCGACTCCCGCAAGAGAGGGAGAAAACCTTTCGTGACTCGGATTGATCCGAGAGAGTTGACGTCGAAAATCTTTTGATACATCTCGATTGAACACCATTCGATTTCTGTGTATGTTGCAATGCCTGCATTGTTGACAAGGGCCCACAAATCTAGATAAAATATATTTAAACATGAGCACGTGTTAGATATCTAACTTAGGCTTCAATATTTTATTTTGGGACTTTCCGAAACTTACGCACAACGACCAAAAGGATATGCAAGGATAAGTGGGTATTACCAAATGGTTGTAAATGGTTCAAGGTTTTCTTGTGTGTCATCTTGATGATCACCATTAAGAGGTATTTGCAACAATGACCGCATAATTTACAATCAGACAACCATATCACGTTGTTGACCTAACCTTGCATCTGAACTCCTTAAGAATTCAACATGCGTAAGTTTTACGACCCTAGTATGAAATAGTTATCCTGCCTTTTCCATCCAAACTCGATTCCACTTCTTTGACTGCAGCTTTTACCTGTGCTTCGCTTGTAATGTCCAACGGAAGGATCCGCAGTCGGTCGGAACAAGTTTCTTTTAGTTTGACGGCACCACCTTTGTCAGGGAATAGACAACAGGCATAGACGTGGAACCCTAACTGGTCCAAGTTTTTGGCCAGACTATGACCAAAGCCACTATCACAACCTGTAATTAAAAATGAGTTTTGTTAGTGTGTGGTATGGTAATCTTTAATTGTATTGACTTATTTCTTTAATTTTAGTTTTGGGGCTTATTGAAACGAGCGAAGCGAGTCTCTCTCTATCCCAGTTGTACCAAAATCGGCATTTGGCTGAATCTTGTGATCCCTTTTTCTC
>JAQIWH010002340.1:0-25193 GCA_034695005.1 Cryptops parisi | reverse complement strand
CACACACACACACACACACACACACACACACACACTGTGTCCATATTCAATAGTAACATATGTAAATATATGTACAGTATTTCGTCTAACGAGGCGTATCAACACTAGGGGCACTTCCCTATAAAAAATTTTAAAATGGTGGAAAGTATAGATTCGGCATTTAAACTGTGAAAGGACCAAAAAAGGGTGTAGAAAGGAGATGAAGAAGGAAAAAAAAAGGAGAAATGCCCCCTAAATCATTAGATTAATGGACTACTAGGGGCAGCTCATAAATTGTTAATGCGTGAGGAATTTTTTTACCAGGCGAATGTTGCTCAGATTGACTCGAGATAACCCGCGGTCTCTTGGCTTTTAAAGCTCTCCCTCAAAAAGAATGTGAAAACTTTCCTTCTTCAAAGTGTCTAATGGCGAAAAAGTTACGAAAACATTTTCGTGTCACTAATCATATTCAACATGCAGTTATTTTAAAAAGGTCTTGTTCCGAAAAAAAAAACACAAAAAAAAACAACCTATTCTTCGTGCCATCCAAATCTGGTGACATTACTCATCGCTTACTTCATTATATACACGTAGTTAACAACAATAAATATTGAATCTTAAATGACATACATAATTTATAAGAGCTTAATTTCATTAAAATTGCTTGTTAATTTTATTATATTGATCGTCTAGTTAACATTGTATATGGGGTGCCATAAACATGGTGTTACAGATACAGGCACTGTATCGATAATGTCATTAGTACAAACAAAGTTGCTCTTATAAAACGTAAAGATGGCGACATTTGTTGCTGACCCTAATTAAAATATGTGTAGATAAAAAATCGTTAAAATATATAATCATAACAACTACATAGATTAAAAATTTATATTTTAAAAAAAAAATAATAAATTATTATAATTATATTAACAATCTAGTTATATATTTTTATTTTTTAAAAAATAAAATTACTCACTTTAGTCGTTAATGTAATTAGTAATGAAAAAAATAAACATGGGGAGGATAATAACATCAAAACACGCCAGAAGCTACATATAACGAGTTAAGAAAATTTCGATTCATTTTATTATATAAATAAATATATATACATATTAATAATTATAATAAAAAAACTTATCTCGTTGTAGAAGATAACAGACCATGTTTTGCAAACTTAAGCACCACTTTAAAGCTATAAACTACATTTGCATTGAACGATGTGTAAAAAAAAATTATATATGTATAATAAAAATAATAATAATAAAAAAACAATATGAACTCAGCAGCAATTTTGAAAGCCAGTCCTATTTTTTTATTGTTGGTCGATTAATGTCGTTAATGGCATTAATTTTCACCTCCCAACGATTAGGAAACTTTGATATAAAACGATTTAAGTGAGGAAAGTGCGAAATCATTTCAAAGACCTCATGCTAGGTACCAAATTGTGTCGATGATGTTGTTGTTGTTGTTGATGTCATCAACGCCTGGCAACTCATTACTTTACTCTCTCTCTCTCTTTCAATGTGATGATGATTTTTTCTTACTTCTTCTTCTTCTTTAAAAATGTATATAATGTGTTTTTTTTTCTTTTTCTGAACTCGGCTTTTGTGTTTGTTGGTAGTTGACCAATAAATTTTGACTTCCCGCTGTCTTCATTAATTTGCAGATAAGCAAAAGAGACAACGCCATCTGATTTTCTTGGGGATCTGTCACTAAGAATTAGTGTCGATAAAACTACGAATGGGAAGAATCTACTAGCCCTATCGTGTTTATTAGTCCTGACTTGCCCACACGTGTGAAACACATTAACTTACTTCCCTCATCCTCAGTGACAACACAAACAACAACAACAACATCGAATTTCCGGTTTTCAACTTGTTGATGTCGAATCACATAAGATGATGCTCATATTGATTAGTACATAATGATACAGCGTAGTAGTACAATGTACTATTCGTGAAGCCCGTGCTTCGCGCGTGGATTTTCATTTTGTTTTGAAACCATGGAAACGAGCTATTGTTGAAGCAATTATCAGAGTTTTTGCAGGGTGCTCAAGACGATAAATTAAAAAAAACCGTTGTTTGTTGCTAAGTAACGTTGTTTGTTGCTAAGGAATTTTATTTGTTGCTAAGTAACGTTGTTTGTTGTTAAGTGATCACTAGGATACCTTCATTGTAACAATTATCCACATAACCACTCAATGAAAAAATGTTGAACTTTAAATGTTCATATCTCGGAACTAACACGACGCTGACAGTTGAAAATAGTTGCGTTGACCTAGAAATTCGCAGCAGAACGTTGTGTAGTAATTTCGTATCGCAAGAGCGTTCTGTTTAAAAGTGTATAAATCTGAAAGACACACACAGAAACTTGCCAATTATGTATACTATGCATAGACTATAGCAATTCAAAATTATGTAGATAGACAATAGTAAACAATCTCCTTAGAATATATTAGTATAGTAAACGTATCTCTTCATACATAACTGAAATGACCATATTGCTCAAATATGATCTATTTCACTTCAGTTTTTCAACTTGACAGAAAACTGCTTCTTTTTTTTTTCAATATTCATTTCTTGGATCTAGTTGTACTTTAAATTTTAATCAGTGTCATTTTTGTCAACCTCCTTTCTTTTTTGGTAAAGTTTTTGGCAAAGCATCTATCATCATTGTTGAAATGTTTTTAATCAAGAACTTTTCTCGAAACGATTTTCATTTGAATAAAAAACGAAGAAGAAAATGCAAAACTCATTCAAAACAGTCCATTTCGAGACTTTTCAGCCAAAACACATACTGTCAAAAAAAAATTAAAATAGCTGCTTTCCCCTAAATAAAAATCTAGAATGACAAAAAAAAATACTGAATAATGAATAATCACGTCACGATTGTGTAACCTAATATCCCTATTCATTTAGTGTCTACAAGGCATCAATAATTCATGTTTCTGACAGTTTTGCATACATATATAAAATGGTTTAAAATTTCCCAATTGTACGATGTCTATCAATCTTTCCACAGTTTGTGGATTAAACATATATGTATGTATATATGAACAGTTTTACTAGAAAGTGCACTGAAAAAAAATCGATGGGACAACTAGCAGCTGTTTCAACACACTAGTGAGAAAGGCGCCATTGAATCAGCTAAAAACACCTAACACGTCAGGGTGAGAGACCTACCAGGCCACAAAGTATAGACCACAACACTATGAATTGGTTTATAGTGGGTGACACAAAAGAGGCGAAGAAAAACAAACACACATCCTCGATGCAATGGAGTCATTAAACGATCCATTAAAGCGAAATAATGATCGCTATTGAACAGAAAATCGCGTTCTTTTCAACTCGAACACTCATCTTTCTTGAAACGTTTTCCTTCAACTATCTACTGCTTAATTTATTACATACATACGAAAGCAATATGACTTACATGAAAGTGCTTTTCATTGATATATAATGTTTACATTATCAACTGTCAACTCATTCGGTACAAAAACTTTGAAGTGCTGCAAGGCTTAATTGATTGCTTTGATTACTTATTCCGACATCATAGCTCTGCTGAATCACATCATCAACCCTAAAAATATCACTTAAAAGTTTATAAGAAAAAAATTACAAACTTACATAAATATACAACTAGACTTTTGTAATTTGTTTTTTTTTCTGTATTTTTTATACTCTTTGTATTAGCTTCACTTGTGAGTGAGTTTGTGAGTGAGCGAGCTGGGAATTGAACGTATACTGCCATCTACAGTCGTTAAGTCCAATGTACCAAAAATGCATAAAACGAGAACCTTTGCATAAATCAAACAACACATAAGTCAAAATTCGCATATATAAATAAAATAAATCAAATTTGCATACTCGAAACGTGCACAAATCATTAGCTGAGAGAGCTGCTTATGGCGCTAGTGGTTTGGCGTGTCGCTGCTGTTTGTTTTTAACTCACCTAAACTTGTGTATCTATGGGTATAAAGTTTAGTATTCTATAATTAATATTAACCTAAACTGGTATCTATACCCATGGAAAGTAGTTTGAGTTAGTTAAAAACAACAACACGCTAAGCTAAGCCACGAGCCATTGGCGCCCAAAAGCGGCCCCCTTAGCTAAATTAGTCAGAAAGTACCAAAAACACAATAAAACAAAGTACCATTCAATACGCCAGTTATCAATTCTTTTTCCCTCTAAAACCCGACGCATAGTTTCTAAAACTAAAACCAAATCAGTACAAATCGAACCTATTCTGTTGATATATTTTTTACAATTTCCGCATTCGCAAACTAGGATCTCTTCGTTTCTCAATCGTTCACCACAAAAAGAACAAATAATTTTAACGAAAGTTGCTGGGCAATATCACAAGTAACCGCGCACTAAACAAGTAAAATTGCAATCATAGTTGAGGGGTAGGAAACAGTAAATAACCTCTCTTTGGGTGCTAGTAATGATGGCCCACGTGGAAGCCAAAATGAATTTCTTGATTAAAACGGCTCGTTATCACACAGGCGCCGAAGATGAACTGCCAAAAGGTTTCTGAGAGGGTTAAACAACGCAGACCACGTTACTGGGGGTCTGAGATTAAAAGCAAGAACTCATCCATCTTGGTACTAGGATTGATGTGTATCTTCCCTCTGGGAAAAGACGAAGAAGAAGAAGTTTAGGGTGGTGGTGGTGGAAGTGAGAGTTCCTTTTGGTAAAGGAATGCAGGACACCGACGTATAAACAAGAGGGGGTTACAGCCGAACACGCAAAATATAGCTCGTTGTTTATGCATTGGGTCGTCGTAAACTAACGTCTTATATGAGAAAGTACTTTCACTTTTTTCTTGTTGTTGTTGTTTTAAAATAACGAGCTCCTTACATAAACTACTCTTTCATGACCAATTGGCCCCCAATGTGCTTTTACGCCGAATACCAATCCCGCTAACATTTCACTTGTCTGAAGCCAAAAAAAAAAATAAATACTGTAAAAGCAAACGAAGTTGATTGGTAGCTGCTATGCGCATCCACGCAGCTAATCTTAGAGTGTTTTCTTACGATGTTAGTAGAATGAAAGGAAAACAGCTTGCAACTACAATTGTGTAAATATTTGGAGCAATAAACGAGAAAACAATGAACTAGTGACACGAAACGAGAGTGTTTGTTTCGCCAACAGAGATGTCACTAACAAATAGGTGTTAAAGCAGATGAGATGGCAAGTCGAACCGATACGCGAAAATAGTTATTATTGGTTCAGATAAACGTATAGTATAGTCTATTCGACGAATTCTGGACGCTAGCCCAAAACTATGAAACCGTTGATTATAAACTCGGTGATGATTCAAAGTGAAACAAAACAGATACAGCACTAGATCTCGTTATCCACACGGGCCATGTTACTTGAAAAGAAGACCAAAGTTCAATATGAAATATAGTAAAAGAAAAATTGAAGTCCCATATGATTTTGATCGATTGATTTTAACGTAAACTACATTCGTTCAGCGAGGTGAATGCGGTTATCACTATAAGTAGTAGGTTACAGGTTGCAAAATGGTTATTCACAATACTGACATAATCACATGGCTTCCATTTGAATTCACCAAAATTAAAAATGTCTATCAATTTTATTTTGAGAATGATTAATTCTTTAACAATAGGTATTTGGTTTTGACATACCGGTATTTGAAGATATGATACATGTTTGATGAGGAAATAAAGCATTGCCCCATTTTGCACGTCAAACTTTTTTAATCATATTCCATCAATTCTAACAGTTTTTCTTACGTCTTAAATACGGGCGCATTTTGGTACTTTCAGGTCAAACAACACAACACAACAACAGCACTGGAAAGCTCCGAATGTATGTGTGTATGTATGACGTCTGAAAAACAGTTGGAATCGATGGAATTTGATTGAAAAAGTTTGTCGTGTAAAATGAGCTTTAGATTGACAAACATTTGCAAGAAAAGTGATATCCAAATATTATTATGATCACCATAGAATTGCCCACATATAAAACTGGGGCTTGGAAGTTTTAAATAATATTTATTTTTTGTGTGTTTAGACTGTACAGAAGGTCAAACACGAGGTTCAATTCAATAAACACACTATTCAGTTACCAGCAACAAAACAAAAAACAAAAAACAAAACAATCCAAAAAAAAAAGAAAAGTTTTTTAAGCGGTCGTATTATTTCCTGAAATAAAAATAATGATTCCTTCCCATCGTTAAAGTTGTACGGTAAACACGCAGCAGACCCCCAGACATTTGCTACCACAAGTGAAAGGAAATCTTCCTTCGTCTTCTAGTCACTACCACTATTACTATGTTGTATGTAGCAGCACCCACCCAAGTAAGTTGCTAGTAGCGTCGTTGGCGTCCAATAAAACTCCCAAGGAGAGGATTTAACAGGGCTTTGATGCACTAACGAACTCGGTGCCACCCAGTTCAGCCAGTTTGTAGTCATAGAAACCGAGGACGAAATGACCCGAGCAATGATGCAGGACACTGGCCAGATGGCGCTTCGTAAGTGACGCAAACCATCCGCAACCATTAGGCAGTGTCCTCGAAAAGCGTCCCAACGCCAACGTTCGGATATATTGCAAAAGCCCAGCTACTACAACTGTTACTATTTCTACTGGGTTCCTCGTGCAACCGCATTGCCTATACCTACTTTGCTCTACCGCACCGGTGTGGTGGTGTTATTGCGACCTAGTGCAATGTCGCTGTCGACCAGTGAAATGTCTCGGCCGTGGATTGTTTAGGACCAATTTTGTACGCTGCCAAAGTGTTGGCGAATGAAATGTCCCCGCACGCGAAATTGAATGGCGGTTAAATGGGTTTCTTTTTTTTTAAAAAAAAAATAATAAAATACAAATACAATGACTGAAAGAAAATACAAACAAACAAAACTTCCCTTTGTTTAATAGGACCAGAAAAAAAATTCAACTAAGAACGTAAAACTATTTCTAACGTATCAGAAAAGAGATTGTATCTGAAAAATGTATTACACAGAAACTAAAATGTCACAAAAAGATATCTACCTCTACGACGTTTCAATGCAGTAAGTTACTAAATATTATATCACCAAATATTATATCACATCCAATAAAAAATTTAAAACAATTAGTAATCTCTAATACAGTATAAGGAAATCTCTAATGAAAGGCAGTTTGTGTGTTTGTTCGCTATGAACTCTTGAGACTGAATTTTGACCGATCAGACCAGATTTCGCACAGTTACTCTTTAAGACCAAGCAAAATTAAGTAGTTTTTTTTAGTCCTACCCCCTCCCCAACATACCTTTACTTAGATTCCACAGTATTTCATTCACTACACTGATAGCTTGATGTGTGTGATGTGTGTGTGTGTGTGTGTGTGTGTTGATGTGTTTTAAAAGCTGTTTTTTTTTAATTAAATATTTTTTAAATATTAAATTTAAATAATCACCCGTGCATTGCCGAGTGTATCAGCTAGTTCCCTATAAAACCACTGAACTGAATGCTCATTTTCACCACAGATTAATCATCACAAAAAGAACTTCCATAAGATATCATCTAAAAATTCAATACCTTTTTTTTCTGTTCCTACAAGACTTACAAGAATCCAGCGTTACAACACGTAATGCTGAATATTTTTGAGAGAGAAAAGGCGAGGCGCATCTACATTTTTACAGTCCAATTAGAAACCACTAATAATCGCATCATCATAGATTTCGTATTAAAATAATACCAGCCGACGTGAAACTAGCATGCCTAAGAGGAACTCAAGCAGGAACTTTGGAAGGCAACCCGTATTTAAAAAAGGTATGAACCTCTTTTTGCGTGGGAAGGCAATGTGGTAATTAGCATGGAAGCCGCCAGAAGCATCTTCTTCAGCACTAAACACAATACACAACACCATCACCAAAAACATCCACACCAAACAACATGGCCTCCTCCTCTCAACTCTGCCAACAATACTATAATTTGAGGGTGCTGCGAGTAAGAGTAATGACGTTCTTTAATTACAGCCTCGTTCTTTTCATCCATTCAAAACCGGAGTGTACGAAAAACAAGTGTCACACACCACACGGTTGTGGCCAATAAACGAGCAGATGGTTATACACAAAAACAAGAAGAAGAAGAAGAAGTGTGAAGGAAAAGGCCCCACCAAAAACCGTATTGGAATGGATAGAGGTGTTGGCCAAAAGGAAAAAAAAAGGTGGCGTTTCCCTAAGGCCGTTAAAATACCACGTGACGAGAATGGCATCATCGAGGAATGAAAATAAATAAATGTTGTCGGAAATTTCGCACACATACAAACCAAACCTCCCCCCCCCTTTCACCTGAAAGCAATTAAGTTGTTTCTGCATTTCGAAAATAGGTGTCGGAAATGACATTCCGGTGTGGAAACACGACTTGGAAGAGATCGAACACCAAGACTCTTCCTCATCCTGAACCCACTTCACGTACCGTGTATATTACACACAAACAGACAGACACCAAAAGCTATGGTTTTCTACTGGGTGCACACAATTGCAGGGTTCGGGATCTCCTCGAGTGCCGTTTTTAATTAAGCCAAACGTCGAAATGAGTGAAAGATTAAAATTTAATTAACACTTTAAAGGTAACCAATGACAATAAAATTATACACAGGCACCAAAAACACATCCTGCAATTCACGGTGTGCCGGAGATACTCTTAATCAGAAGGCACAAAACGGTCTAAGTTGAAAACCACTAAGCAGACGTTTCCTCGCTACCCCTCCAGTGAAAAAAAAAATTGTCGTTTAAAAATTTTCCTGTCTCGTTTCTCACTTTGGCAAAGTGTGAAAAGGAAAATACCTTCGAGTAGCGACCATTTCATTAGAAAAACACTGACATTAAATTAGGGGTTCGAGAAAATTATTCGATATTTTATCCTCATAGCAGTTCTTCTTAAACGAAACCCAACAAAAATAAGTTAACAAGTGATTTTAAACATACTCTTTATAAAGGGTGAAGCAAAAGTCTGGTCACAGCTAAATATCGAAAAAACCATTAGTGGTATGAAGATTCTAATTGAACCATTGTAATGTATATCGGCCATGGGTTATCTACTGACGTTACTGGAAGTGAGTTTCAAAATAATTTTCAAAGTCATCCAATTATTAACTTTAAAACCCATCTCACATCCCAAATGTGATTTAGAAATATCAAGGTGCTCATGAAATAATGCCAACGCATCAAACAGATCGAAACTCGACCAGTAAAAACGGAAGTTACAGGCAAAAGAAAAAGGATGTCACAAGAAGCACACTCAGGGGCAGTTGCAAAAACATGACCTTTCTGACAATGCAGAAGCAGTTGTAAAGAAGTTTCGTGGAAATCTGTTAAACTGATGTACAGTATGTGTTTCCAAAACTTTTTTACCGCTTCTTCATTTATACATTGACAAGTAGGCTGTGTTTGTTGTAGCTGCCCTTGCTCGCTTTCCTGTCATAGCGTATTTCTTTCACCTGTAACTCATGTTTTTAGGGCCTACTGCAGGCTATGTAGTTTGATTTCGGCATGTTTCTATTTATGCGACTTAAAATTTATGTAATTTTGAGTAATTCGATGTTCAATTTATGCGTGTTTTGACTAATTTCATTTTTCGATTTTTTGTGTTTCGATTTATGCAAATTTCGGTTTTTGCGAATTTAAATCTATGCGATCGTTGCGTAATTCGATTTTTGATTTATGCAAGTTTTGAATAATTACATTTTTTGGATTTTTGCAAGTTTAAATTTATATATATATATATATATGCGGTTTTTTACATTATTTTTTTTTATTTTTTTTAAAACAGTCCAAGGGGACCTAATAAACTGTGGTATAACAAAATATTATTACTTATATGAACAACTAACAATTACATTTGATTTTCCTAATTGCACAAATTCACATGCCGGTACAGCAATCCATCGAACCTCTTAAAATTAATTTTGTTTATGTTATCTGGTATTGCCATTTGCGTAACCTACTCGGTAATAAATTCCATTCATGAAAACAATTATACAGATACCAGCTTAGATAGCTTCATTAGACATATTCGGTTTTCGATTTACGCGAAGGACTTACGCGGTTCTCGTTTTATACGTTTTATGAGAGTAGACTATACAGTCATATTCTTATAAACGACTGTAGATGACAGTTTACGTTCAATTTCCAGCTCACTCACAAGTAAACCTAATATAAAGTGTATAAAAAATAATAATGTGAAACTGTTGAAAACGATCTAGTTTACAATGAATGCTCATTATAAAGGAATTAAATTACAAAGTAACTCTTATTAAAAACTTCTCATGAAAACTTCTAGTCATTAACTTACACTTCTTTTTCTCTGTTCTTAAAAAAAAGAATAAGAGTGAAAAAAAAGATGTACGATCGAATAAAATAAGTTTCAGTTAATTATGCGGGGAGTTTCTAATTAAGATCTATTCATGTGGAACGGTGGATAAAATGCCAGTCACGTTTCATTAGCGAAATCCGTGTTGATTGCTGTGACATCCGTAAATAAGATCATCAATGGCAACCGAACGTTAAGGACGGCCATAATGAAACATTTTATTTGACCACGGCCCAAATGAGTCTACAAAAGGACGCCTCTCGAAAACCCAATTAACACCACCAGTTAATGTCATAAAATGGTGCAAACTACCCATTTTCTTGTCTCCATCTACACTGAAATGAAAAAAAACCATTACAAGAATATTTTTTTTTACCCTATGGTAAATTTTTTTCGAGATCCAAACTGAAATGTTTTTTATTATATACTATAATTTTCATCATCCAAACTTGTATATTGTATTGTTTGTTATTATGTCCTGAATTATACTGGCTTTTTTTCTCACCTTATCCACCATCTAAACTGAGTATTTTTCACCCATTACATTATAGAACAGTATGTATACTTTGTACAATCCAAACTGACTCATTTATACTTGTTATATTAGCTTCATTGGTGAGTGAGTTTGTGGGAATAAAAAGAACACTATCAACTACAGTGGTTTATAAGAATATACTGTACCAGTATACAGCCCGTCAAAATGACGGGAAGTTTTTATTTTTGTTTTATTTTTGTTTTATTTCGTTTTTTTTTGTTTTATACCGTTTTAATTCATGTTGCTTCGCAACATTCGTTACAGGTATTTATTAATTTAACTCATATTGCTTCGCAATATTACTTACAATTTGAGGTAGCTGTCCTAAAACAGGCTGCTCCTTTTTGCTTGGTCGTTTTGTTTCACCCTACTGTCACGCCCTTGAGTGTGAGTCTTATCTTTCCCCCTACACCACATGTGGTGTAGGAGGAAAAATCGACCCTTCGAAAAGACCGACCCTTCTACATTCTCAAAACGCGAACACAGCACACACTTAGAGAATTATAGAAAGGATAGTACAATGTACCAAAAACGCATAAAAGCGGAACCCGAGAAAGTCCTTCGCCTAAATAAAAAACCGCATGTGAATAGATCGGCCAATGTAAAAAGATCGCATATATAAATAAATAAATCGAAACGTGCAAAAAAAACAAAAAAAAAAAAACTCACAACACGCATAAATTGAATATTGAATTACTCAAAGATTACATCAATTTTAATTTGCATAAATCGAAACATGCAGATATCAAATTTTTTGTTGCATTATGTATGTATCTACATACATTATATCTGTATATAACATTAGACTAGTAGAGTATATAAAGTGTATGCTTAAAAAGCATTCAGTATACTTCCACGAGCGCATAAAGGAATTGTTTTTTTTCTCCAAAATTCTTGCTTGGAAACTGAAAAATATATACTTTAGAATAATAGACTGCCCAACTTTGATGAAGTTTCGTAATAATCACCTCCACTTAAAAAATATTTTCGAAAACTCGCAAACTGGGAGATAAAAAAAGGAAGAATCAAACACTTTCGATAACGATGTTTGAAGTAAAACAAGGGTCGCGTTAAATTTGAAGGATTTAGTGGGTCTAATTAAAACTAACAATTTATGGGTGGTCATTGGGGAGAGGCGAATAGTTTCGCTTGTGTGGTCGTCGCATGTCGTTGGGAGGGCAATACGGTTAGCGTCATCAAACCCCAACCACATTCGAGATGGCCATTTGGTATCAAGATGGTCTTTCAGTTGGCTCCCTTCTCTTCTATAGCCATGTGGTTTTCATCACCCAGTGGTACACACAACGCGTAACATGCTCAACATTATTCAATTACCACTCAGCTGGTTGCGTACAATAAACAATTGTATCCCATACACCAGTGAAACTTTTATAATACACTACGATTTAGATTATTTCGAGCTAAAAGACACTGAAGATCGAAATGTTGGATACCGGCACTAAAAAAACAAACGATTTATAAGAATTAACAACAACAAAATTTAATATCACTCACTTAGGAGTACTAACAACATCAACATTTTTATTATATTAGCTTCACTTGTGAGTGAGCGAGCTGGGAATTGTATACTGCCGTACGTATACTGCCATCTTCATGAGGATATACATCAAAGTATACCGTATACTGTACTATAATTCAATATATCAAAGAAGCAAAACAAGAACCTAATAAGTCCTTCGCCTAAATCAAAAACCGCATAAGTTCAATGTAAAAAAAAAAAATTGCATATACTGTATAATAAATAAATAAATACAAAATTGCAAGAATCAAAAATGCAATTACTCAAAACTCGCATAAATCAAATATCGAATGACTCAACGATAACACAAATTTTGAAATTCCCATAAATCGAAACATACAGAAATCAAAGATAGATTTTTGCATTATGTATGTTACATACAGTACATCCGTATGAGACAGTATATAAAAAGTAAACTTAAAAAGCATTTTTAATGTACTTGTTGTAACATACAGTAATTTGATTTTAATACGTAGTTTTTCTAACGTGTTCAAATGCAATGCGAACAAATACATAAAACCTTCGATCAATGAGAAGGTTACGTTCCACGCAAAACTCGCATAAAATGAAAATCGTATCTATCAAAATTTCCACAAAGTGACTAAGCTCCATCGTCCAATCACTTATGCACTGACTATACTACCACACAAATTCGCATAATATTTTTGTTTTGTGCCCAACACAGCATCTAGGATCATTATTTTTACCGTGGCATAATAGCGAAATCGCATACAAGAAAATCGCATAAAATCACAACTTCCTGTAGTAAATTTTGCTTTTCATAGTTGTAAATGTAGTGTCATTATTATTATGAAACAATTAGTAAGCATAACTTCAATCAACAAATCGCAGCCATGTATGAATAGACGATAATAAATTACAGCATTTGAATGATTGCATGACATACGAAATGCTGGATAATAAAGATTCTAACTGCACTTCTCTACGATAATCAAGAATGTATTGCAAAAAAAAAATTGTAAAAAATTGTAAACTTCTCATTACGTCTTATCAAAAAATATCAATCATAATATGACATATTTCTTTATTAAAATTACACCCTACTAATAAATGAATTGATTTCAGTGGTATTGATTTCACTGACTATTATAGTACACAAAACCATCCTCTATTGCCAAGTGGTGATCGTTTAACTAAACTAGATATTTCTTTTATTTAGTTAACAGCCATTCATTTGTGTTTCTCTTGAAGATTGTACACTGAGAGTTTGGGTGGGACAGGAGGGGGGGTGAACACAGTGACCGATTACAACATTAACACCATAGAAAGGGTTGCAATTGGTGACAAGCAAAATGATTTCACTCTCGCCGCCGTAGGGTCATTTGGCACAGAGAACCGACATTAGGATTAGGTCAACTCCCCAGATGACCTGTCAATGTCAACTCGCGTTGGACATCTCGCCGTGTCATTCATCTTTTAATCCCTTTCAGCAGTTTCGATTTTGGGTCGGGAAAAGAAGACTTTTCCAATTTCACGGCGAAACAAAGGAAAGCCACCCTACAGCAGAGTTAGCAACCTATTGGTTTTCACTAATCAATCGCTGCGAGAAAGGGGCTCGAGATCCACAAAGTGGGAAAATGTTACATGATTGCCTCGTGATAAATGGTAGCTTGCTATCGATTGGCATCTAGCTTGTATAAAACTTGGGCTAAACCTTTCCTCCAGTGTTTTCCTGTTTTCTGTTGTTTCGGTTTGTTTTTTCTTTATCGGGATACAAAGTTACACTAAAACTGAATTCAAGAGAACCATTGTTTGGAAGCTATATTCCAACCAGCTGATAACCCGTCAACAATGACGGGTGCTAGAATTATTATTATTATGATGCTTACTTGAGTTGTAAACGCAGTTGCTAGGTAAGGGTTGCCAAGACTGTTCGTTGGTCAACGATGACGCGAAACGTTTTTCTTCATTACGGTTCATTGTTTTAACTCACATTGCCTGGCAACATAATGTAGCGTTATACAAACACACGCACAGATCTGAAAAGCTAAATAAAATATTAATTTTATTTTTCTAAAAATCAACAAATACACATTTGTTTTTTATCATTTTTTTTTATTTTTATATATTTTGGTCAAAAAGACCATTAGTACCAAGTACAAAGTAACTAGCTGTGGAAAGCCCGTGCTTGGCACGGGAAAGTCACGTACAGGAACTATATGGTTTGTAAGCATCATCATTTTTTTTAGACTTATGCAACATGTTATGACACATAACCAACCATACAAGCAATTACAAAATTGTTAATAAGATGAAAAACAACATTTGCTATATCTACAACCTCAACAAACTCAATTCAGCAATATATCTTGGTAAAGACTACCATCAAAGACTACCATCATTTGATGATCTTTCAACTCTGCAATTATAACTCCCTAATTCAGTAGCAACTATTTGAATACACAGAAAGTTATCGATTAATGCGAGTTCCTTATATGCGAATTCGAAGAAATTCTCCCAGATATTCGTTGTAGGAGATAAAAAGTTCACCTTTATTTTGATTTAGGTCTATATATTTATTTGAGCTCTTGTGGTCAATGGGGACCAAACTTTGCATACAAAAAAGTGTACAATAAAACTAACAAATATCAAAAAAATAGCATATACACATCAAACTGACATAATTATAAACGATTTACGCGATTTTGTGCGTTTATATCATCGTACAATATCGAGATGTACGATATGTCTATTGTTTTTTCAAAGCACAATAAACTCTTCTTATTATAATAATCGCATACATACGTCAAATAAGCAAAATAGAATCTACGAAATTTAAATAAATCGAGTAGCCTACTCCCTGTAGTCGCAAAACAGGTATAGTGTACAATACTTGCAACATTTACAGGTAGAATAAATTCCCTTTTGTTTAAGAAAGCGTAAATTTGTCCAAACACGCAAGAATCATGAAACATTATCGTTCAGTTGAAATACTCTTGAGACAATATGTCATACTTTGCTAATTCGTTCTGTTTTCTTTGGTTTTAATTTTATTCTTCACTATAAATTGTATTTTCCACGTTGATCCCTTGGATTGCTTTACCAAACTAATAATAACTAATAAACGAACTTAAAAATAAAAAAATAAAAAATTGGTATATATCGTATTGTAATAAAAATCATAATTTATATAGTTTATCATTTTTATGATAAAAATCAACATTCAAGTTGCATATAGTCTTACTTAAAGTATATGTATACAAGGAAATTCTACTTAAGTTAAAGTAAACAACACGGTGTCTTCGTCGTTTATTGAATAAAGGAAGCGGCATGACGTCTAAAGGTAACAAAGAGGTTGATGTACAAGTTAGTTGTTGTAACAGTAGCTACTACTATTACTGGAAAGAGTGAAAAATTCTTGCAGTTTAATTTGCCGAGCAACAGATGGAGATGGCAAGTTCCCTCAAGAAATATTTCGACTTTCCAACAACAATAATTAAATTTCTGCTTCACATCGCACGAGCGCTTGTTACGTCGCCACACACCCACACACTACAGTCTCAAACTTGATCGAACGAAACAAAAACGTCTCCTTATAAACTACTAAACAAAAGAAAACCCAAGACACCGAAACGTTGAGTGTAAATATTTACACATATTTACAAACATATACAGTATATAGTTGATATATCGGAATATCGTCAATTCAATAAAGCTCGTAGAAACATATGTGACGAACAATGTTATGTTCATCCCTACATTTAGTTAAATGCAAATCACAACCCGAGTGTAAAATCCAATTAACATCAACGTTATCGTGAAATGTATTTTTAAAAGTTAACAAAAATATATACGTTGTAATGAGAAAATATTAATTATTTAGGCAAGCACGTTCAAGCGAAGCAAATTGTACAAGCCTACGTTTCTAAAATTCGAATCTACGAACGTATTATTATGCAATTGTAAAATGGCCGAAACGATAGCTCGATTCAATAGGAAGCGAGTGTTCAACTATAATTTTCATGTATGTTGACGTTCCATTCTTCACACACGAATGTCATTACGAATGAATAGACACGTCAATATGTCTGGAGCCAATATACGTTTGAAAATTATTATAATACATCACAACCGTTAACTACAAATTCGAATGGAAATAACGCGAATATACACGCAGTGTTCGAAAGGTAACGTGGTTGAAATTCAATTACCCTTACATACTTTTCACTTACTTTATTCCTACTGAAAGCTGTATCACTTGACCAATAGAAAAGTGATACGGTTGAATCCTTTTACTACTTTTGGCAGACTTTAAAATTCAACCACCGAATGTCTAGTGAAGACACTGTACTGTATAAAACTCTACGATAAGAGAAATAAAAATAAACAAAAAATTCTACCAACGGAATAAGACATTCCAATGCTTCAACAGCACGAGATCAATTCACGAAAAACTGCAAACTATTTAGCGACGCACCGTATACCGATTGGTTTGTATAGAAATGACTTCATAGCACCCTTCAAAAGTTTTTTTTTTTTTAAAAACAAAAAAAAAAATTCATTAATATTTAACTATTATATTATTAATTGTTAACTATTGATAATATTAACCCAGGCATTCTATACAATGTCAAGTATGATTTAGGCATTGCATGAAATCAACACTGAAATTATTAATTTATTTATTAATTTATTTAAACAGTCTTCAAGGACCAAATTCATGCACATGATTAATAAAACTATACAATCCTTCGATAATAAATCACAATACTACCCAAAATGAAACACAAATTCACAACAGACAAATTAAGAAAAGTTAACATGCTGAAATAATAATTGATCAAAATGTTTATAATTATTCTTGACATTTGAATACGGAGCTAAAGCTAATTTGCGTAATCTATATGGCATATCGTTCCACACCTGAAAAGTATTGACAGGGTACCATTTAGCCGCTTTGTTGTTAACTAAATCAATGCTATAAAATTTGTATGCAGTAGAAATAGTATGCAAGAGTTTAAATTTTTAAAAAGTTTAAACTTAAAGTTTCTTTAAATTTAGACTTAATTTCCTTATGTTAACTAATCAAAACTAACTTTAACCAACCTAAACAGTTCTATATTAATTTGTGGTCTGTGTTTATCCCTTGTCTACTTGGATGCTGCCACTTATAAATAAAATAAATAAATAAAAATGTTACATACTTCGCCAAATGAGGTTAGGTATTGTATAAAATAACTTGATTCTATACATTGTCGGTGTACCAATTGCTTTGCATAAAAATTGTTCCACAGTATCAATAGCTGTTGGAAGAAGAAATAAAAATTGAAAACTACCAATTGCATACTGTAACTAAATGTCTACTAAAGACACTATAAACTGTTCACTACCAAATAAACTAATAAAATAAAATATAAAAAAATTCTACCACCGAACAAGTCATTTGAATGCTTCAACAATACGGGGTCAATTCACAAAAACCCCCAAGAAAACCATTTTCCAACACCTCGTATACCACTTGGTTTGTATAGAAATGACTCCACAACATGGACTTTCAATAGCTCTTGGAAGCAAGAAGAACAACCAAAAAAAAATCAATTTCGTGTATTTTCCCCCTTCATCGATGGCGTCATTTATACACAAATCGAGGTGTAAGCTACAATCCAATAAGGAAAGACTCCCGCAAAACAACAACAGCAACAAAAAAAAATACAACCCTAGAAACATAGTGAGGGTTTATTTTGGTCCACCTTTCTCCTGGTTCTTGTCGATTACTTAGAGGCACAGAAGAAGACACGGGGGAGAAAAAAATAGAGGGAGAGAGAAAATAAAAAATAAAAAGTCTAGTGGACAAAGAAGTCGACCCCATGATCAGGATGCAAATCACGATTTGGATTGCTGAGCCGACTCCATCTCCTCTGGCAAATCTAGGCTCAAGTCCAGCAACAGCCAATGATAACCTTCCAGCATACCAACCACGTTCTCTAGGGTGTTACAGAACTAGTCACTCTTCGGTTTTGTAGACTCTACTACCTACTGCTGCTGCTGCTATGTTATTGCCCCCTAGTCCTAATATTCCACGGTTCTTTCACGAAGGGGAAAGAAGAAAAAATAATATCGATTTACACTATTAACCGTGGATATGGTAGTCGAGAAAAATAAAATCACGTCACGTTTATTTAATCTATATTTATAGACCTGATGAAAAATTATAAGAAAAAAAATTCAATTAGCACCAAAAGTATATTGCAGTATATTAGAAGTATAGTACGATACGAGTTTGTTGACAAAATTGTATGATTCCACTATACATGTATTGTATAGCTCTAATATATAAAAGAGAAAGTTTGTCTGTTTGTTCGCTATACGCTCTTAGATCCTTTGACTGATCAAGACCAAATTTGACAGTAACTTTTTAGGTCCCCTTGAAATTAAGTAAAGGATTTTTATCCCCCTCCCCAATATACCTTTACCTAGTCTTCTCCGATATACTTAGACCCCCAATTTCTTACCTAACCGACAGCTTTATTTCGAAAAAAAAAAACACGTTTAAAGATCTTAACCTGCCTTGCTGTCTATGGGCTAATTCACACTAGCACTAATATCTTTGCAGACATTGTTGTTTTGCTCAAAATTATTCATTAAAAAACTAAAATTGCATCTAAAGTATTCGAAAATGATTCCAAATCATTTTTTGGAATACTTGAATACCAATACTTGATTTATTTATTCCAAATCATTTTTTGGCCCGCAGAAAAAATATTATTTAACACCTTTTTTCACCAGGCCCTTCAATCTTATTTACGATTCTAATCAAATTGCACTACTTTACTTAAACTACTTTACAGACTGGATTTGTTAGTTTATGCAAACATTCTAAGCTGAACTTGCAGTTCAACAAGTAGTTATAAATTCCAATTTTTTATTTAAAAAGCAATAGAAAAACAATCAAGCCAAAAAGAAAAATTCGAGGTAGAAAATAAAACAAAACAAAAAAAATTATATATATATATATAAAAATAAAAGTTCTCAACAGTTGATATAGAACTCGTGTGTGCCATTACCAGCATTAGGTAGGATGATAAATTATTCGTAACGTAGTTACAACAGCAGCAAATTTGACCAGATGTTGGAGACGCGACAAAAACAAGAAGGATGGAGTTCATTCCATCAGTGGCAACAATTCGGTCCAATGAGTTCTAATTTCCAGCCAGACTGATCCTTCTACACAGAAGGTTAATCAGCTGCACTATCGATCCTGTATTGATCCACACACACTCCAAGTCGAGAGAGCGAGGAGGGTTCTCCCTCTCGTTTATTTTTTCTCTATTTTGGCCCGCAGACAGATCTTCTTCTTCACCACCACCAAGAAGAAAGAACTTGCACAATATTTAACAAGAAACTCGACTATTTATTTTTATAGACGAACAGAGAGAGAGAGAGAGAGACTTGATTGAACGCTACACTTTGACGCTTACGGCCATAGATACTCATCATCTTCATCACTTTTCAAGTTCTTTTTACCACGAAAAAAAAGAGGAAAAGACTGTGTTGCGCAATATGTTTTGAAAAAGAAATCCATTTTGTTATGCGTTTCGAAAAAGAAATTTTCAATTTAATTTCCTTTTTTTTCTTGACACGATATTACCAGACTATATCCATAATGCAACGCGTGTAAACCTGACACCGTTTCAATACCATTGTAATCAAGTGCGAAATGAATTAACATACATTTTCAACATGCAGTAGTATGTTATATGGTGTATGCTAATGTAAAGTATGCTATGCTATACGTAGTAGGTTATGCTTTATATAATCTAACAATATAATTTGCTTGGTCTGTATGTTTGTTTGTTTGCATGTTTGTATGTTAAATGTGTCTGTCACACAGAAAAAATCAGAAATTATTTTTGCAGTTGCAGGTGCTGCTCAATCACTACTGTCAATATAATACACTAAAATGACGTCATGTTGCCAGACAACATGATCCAAAATGTTTCCGTCATTGTTGACGGGCATATAGCTAGTGTATATTAATGTAAAATATACATTATTACAATACATTATACAGTACGAAACATATACACTGACTACAGTATTACTGTGTATTGCAAAGTACACTGTAAACTATATTTAGTATATAGTAGGCCAAATTAGTGTACAGTACAAATTCACTACCGGTACAGTACAATAAACTAAAGTGAAAAGCACAGTATACATAGATATCTAGCCCCTAGTATAAATTGTATTCGGTATGCTATACTGTGTACAATATAAAGCAGTGCATAATATACATAACTAGTTTATTTCATGATATTTTAAACTAATGTAAACTTTGATGATTTCTGTTAAATTAAATAATAAAGGATTAAGTTAATATGCAATTATATCATTTTGGTATTCAACACTAAAATTTTGTATTTTGTTTTATTTTACGTTTGAAATTCCAGATGTAGATTAATATAATATATATTTTTACGTATATGACGCCTATATGCACAATCAAATAATGAAGGGAAAAGAAAATTAACGAGTACGAGTCTAACCATAAAATTCTGTAATGGGTCCACACAGCACAAAGACCTTGCTGACAACCATTTCCTGTTCACGTTTTATCTCTTACCACCAAAAAGGAAAAGACAAAGGAAAAAAATATAAGAATGATTAAGATATATTTCGAAACTCATCCTGTGTGTGTTTTCCGAAACTATTCTCATCCTGTGTGTTTTCTTCAATCTTAATTTAACCAGAACCGGAAGTGCCCTTCTCACCATTACGAACTAACTGTCACTGAGAAGAAATTAACGAAAATGAGTATAACTATTATGACATTATTTACTAACAACTTCAATAACCTACTCATCAACAACATTCATATTAAAACAATTCTGTTCGGCAAAATCGTTCTTTTGTGTTTTCCAAAATTCTGTTCGGCGGATAACAAACAGTCACTTGATTTTCTATTATTTTCCAAAGCTGAGTTGAACGATAGTGTAAATCAAATCGTGTAAACTCGAGCCTTAACAGCAATTAATTGAGCACGTTACGTGGCACGTCAATCATGTCGTTACACACTGACAGCTGGTGAGTGACAAACGAGAGAGATGTTTGAATTTCAGACCGATGACTCAACGTTTCGCATTTTGCATCCAACATGTAGAGCAATTAACGGGTCAACTTTTCACTTTCAAAATGTAAAAAAAGAAAAAGTGTTAAAATAATATAACAAGTAAAATTAATTTACTATACAGAATCCTACACGCTACAAAAACCATTAAAACCTAACTTAGAGAAAATTAAAAAAAAAAATATTAATATCCTATGAAGAGAATGTTTTTACGAGTGAACACGATATACACAAAACTGTAAACAATAAACACCAAAAGTCAACTATAAATCCATCATCAACTCAACGTTTCTCGTAAACATTCTTTGTATAAAGCTGTTGCGAAGATGAACAAATTTTCTATTTAAAAAAAACCATCTTTAAAAAAAAAAAATTAAAAGATTTTTAAGTATAGCCATAAAAATAGAATTCAACACACAAAATAAAAATGAAAACTCTCGCATTACTTTTGCGTTAAAAACTTTGATAAAACATTCGCCACGAGACTTTTACGATGGCAAAATGGTGTTGAAGAATTGGGTGCATTTAATCACCGCTGAACTTTTACTACTATAGATGGTGGGATTATTTGAAATAGTGCCAACACCGAATAAACTGCCGCTAAAACAGGGGGTTTCTTAGAAGAGCTTTTTCCCCACCACCCAACGCACAAAAAAAAATATATATATATAGATACAGAACTCGGGTGGTGAAAGTTGCCAACAACCACTTATTCATTGATTTCCGAGTTGACATTTGCCCGGTTTAGCGTGTTTTAAGATTCTTCTTCGCCAAAACGCGACAGACGTGACTATGACCAAAAAATAAAAATATAAATAAATAAAAAGAAAGCATTTTATGGTTGCCACACTTTCTTCGACATTCGCCAGAAGTCCTTATTGCGGTGCAAAACAAACAATTCGTCTATCTCTAATGAGCAAGACAGTACTCTATATAGCCAAGTTTATTGTACAAACACGACAATCTCTCAAACACTCGTCGTTTGCGAGCCTTCTTTGCAATAAAACTCCTACAAACAATTGACGTTCGTGAAACGAATTAAACAGAAAATAAGCTATAAAGAGCTTACGTCTATGTACGCTGTAATTCCGTAATGTGTTTACTACATAAAGTACAAATGTTTTATTTTTCCTTTCTGATATATCAAGCAATCAAAAAATTTAGGTGAACTTTTGACTTTTCTGGAGCTAAAACAGAGCAATTCTCATTGAGTAAAACTGCTGTAAACATTAATAATAAGAATGACCCAGTTCTGTAGATGTTTAACGATGTGTGTGTCATAAACGCTTCGTGTTGTAGCATTCTGTCACTAGATGGAATTGGTTGACTACATATTATTTAATGTTCGTTTTCCATAATAATAACATCCTTCCTTGTGCTATAGCACAGGCTTACTACTAGTTGTTGAAGTTCGTGATCTTATATGTGACGATTGTATGAATCACGCGATTTTGCCTGTGCCCATTATTTGAATCACGAGATTCTGCACGTGTTTTTTTAAAGTAAACACATGAATTTGCAAGTGCATTGTTTAAATCATGCGATCAGTTTGATTCTCGTGAGGTTTGCATGTAATGATTGTTAAATATCAAAATAAAAATTCACGTGATTCTGCATGCAATCATTGTTTAAATTCAGAGACAAGCGTCACAGATACTGTGACAGGATTGGCGATTAACATGATACGTTTATCATCCAAAAAACTATTGAATTCCCCCCCCCCCTCAAAAAAATATATAAATAGCGTTTAGCATCTCGATGTGATAATTCGATACGTTCGATCGAACGTCATTTGAAAATCGATTTCCTGTTGTTTTTTTTAATGAAAAATTAATTAATGCAAAACAGTGGGGAGTAGGAGCAACGTTCGTAAGAAAAATTAGTTCGCATTGAGGAGGATAAACGATACGTGAAGAAGAATAATTAAAAAGCGAATTAATATTTAAAAAAAAAAGAAGAAAAATCGAAGTCGCATCAAATTTCATCACCTTTCCACTAATGACTTTGAGCCAGCCAATTTACGACCGCAGAGACATAAAAGCGACAAGAATGGATAAAATTACAACTACCAACCAGCCAAACAACACGAACACCCTCCCCTCCCCCCATCTACAATCATCGGTGGCCATAGTTTCGTATCCACTGACCCAAACTGAGCATGCGCAGTCGACCATGTCTATGCAGATAAGAAGGGCTACACACAAAAGCATTACGTACGAACGCACTTCATAACATAGATAATAATAACAATAAAAAGAGAAAGATAAAAATGAAAGAAAAAATGAACGACGACATCATCATCATCATCGTCCAAAGTCCGAAACCATCTGATTAGCTTTCGATTTTCGATAATACGAACAGCGAAAAAGTCATCGTTAGACGGAGAAATACTCGTATTGGTATAAAAATGTATATGAGAAAAAAAAATATACAGCATAAGGAAAAAGAAAGATTTCTGCACCAGCATCAACTAGTGTCCATTTTCCCTCGAGTAAAAAGATGGGGGAGTTTGTGTGTGTGTTGACATAACAAGTTGGAAGTTGCACAATAATTGAATCTGCCTGTCCGCGCCGCACGGCCAGTCTCGCGATAAATAAAACATAGACCTACTGCACTACTGGCCTCACCAGTGTGTTTCTTCCTCCTCTTTTTTTTTAGCTCAAGGGGAAGCTAAAGGGAGACCCCAATGTTAGGTTTACTACAGTCATATAAGTACAACTGCAAGAGAATTCTACTCGGAAAAAACCTTCAGTGCAATTCGATTTTCTTCACAGCCTAAGCTTCCATTTGGCATTGAAAGCACTATTTCGTAATCACACAAGTCGATTTATGAACAATCGATAAAGGTTTGGTTTTTTTTATATTATAAATATATTGTTTTATTTTAAAAACAACACCAAATACTAATATTTTTTCGTGAAAATACAAAAACAAAAGTATTGACCATGTTGTTTAGTTGGCAAATTAATCTGTCGTATTAAAAGAAACCGTTTTGCCACTACCACCATCATGATCTGTTATACAGTAGTACCACCATCATCACGTCTTAGGCTTGAATTATTTTGTGATTTCTTCAAAGAGTAAAGCCTGCTGGTGAATTTCACACGAGCCTGCATAGAAGAGCTTACAAAATTAATGCGCCCCTGAAAAAGTAAATAAGTTGAATTTGTCGCCGCTTCTGGCTAAACTCAAGGGGTCAACATGTAAAGTGTTGATCTTTAGGCAACTCTCCAACGTGAGAGGACCTTTGATGACGTCTCATCAAAATTCATTTCTAACTTGTTTGAAACGCCTCGCTTAGGAGATTGGTAAAACCTAACTGGAAATAGGGGTTTATAGTCAGAAGCTCAAAATAATCCAGTACCCAAAATTAGAAAGAATTGTAAAACTGTGGTTTATGAATAATGATGTGATTATGTCGTGTACAAAAAAAAAAACTCAAATAAATGAACAAAACAAATAAATTAAACTATAAAAGGCAAGTATCTCTCTCTTTGTATCTGTCCGTGGTAGGAATGTTTCCATGACAACTGAAAACACTTAACACACAAGGAAAACTATAACAACAATAACAACTCGAGTATACAAAAAGTTGAGTATAAAAGAAAGATCGCAAATCAGAGTGCATTCTCATATGCTCTAGTATGAGTTTTAAACAATGAGTTTAAGCCAAAGCTACCCAATCAAAATTTGGCTTTTTTATTTATATTTCGTTTTAAAGTTCTG
>JAQIWH010002339.1:0-25193 GCA_034695005.1 Cryptops parisi | reverse complement strand
ACATTAAAATACACTAAAAACTCAATTATTCGAAATTCCAATTTATCCAAATTGGTGAATGTCATTCCAATATGATATAAAATCGAAACATTAGCATTATAGATAGTTATGAATATCAAAAAAGTGATTGTAAGTTAATACTGCACATACATATTGTTCATTAAATGTTCACTTTTTTTTTAACTTGTACAACGTCGTTGACTTTTCTTTAATACAAAACATTGTATTGAATTTCCAGATTATCCTAATTTTTGTTTCTCCGTAATAAACTTGGTTCCATCACATTCGGATAATTGAGTTTGTAATATATCAATAGAGTGTGATGATTTTTCAGGAATATACAGATGCAGTATGTTTCAGCAAGTTGTAGAGGCATGTGACAATTTCAATCTATTTTTACGTGTGCATGTTGTATGTGTACATTACGAATTGTGTGTTCAGTTTGTGTGTGTGTGTATGTTTGTCTACATGTTTCCAGAATCCAGAACCTCCTCGATTTATGCGAGTTCCTTATATGAAATTTTTTGCAGTTATTTTATAAATGCAAGAAAATTTTGCTATTGTGCGATTTTATGCGTGGGTGAACCAGTGACTGAAGTCTGTGACCTTCACGGAATATTTCGATTAATGTGAGGTTCTTGCAAAACGTAATCGTCGCATAAATCAATCATCTTGTGTATAATAAGTGACATATATTTTATGTATGCATAATATATGTGTATGTAAGTGTTTATACAGTATATAGATAGTGTATTTATTAAGTTATATTGATATGCGCAGTATAAAATTTATATACAGACATTAGATTACTTTTATGTACTGTATTACTGTATTTATATACGGTATTTTGTATTTTATTATTGTTTACTGCATTCTGTATGTATTTATTTATTTATATACTGTACTATATTTAACAGTATATACTGTATTTATAACAGGTTACTCAGACCGAATTACCGTATAGGGTGTTCTTTTAATTCATTTTTATAACCACAATACTGTACACAGATATCTGAGAAATATTTTCGTTCAGAAAGCAACTAAAAATGACACCCTCGTAGAGATGAGAAAAAAATCCCAACACGAGAGAAGAACTCGAATTTGTTCACCGAACCAGATGATCGTGCAACAGTTTCGGTATTTCGGACTTTGGACGTTTTGATTTAATAAGATGGTAACGGGCATTGTTTTGCGAACGCACTACATTTAAGCATTGAGTTTTGCACCTAATGACATGGCAAGCAGTTCGTGGGCGGATTTTACGACTACTAGCCTGAGGAAAGCTGCGGGAGGCGGCTGAAAAGAGACACCTTCCTATAGAATTCCACCACGTAAAGCCAAAACATTTTCCAACTCAACCTAATTGAAGAGGTGGATTGTACATAGTAGTGTTGGTTGGTTGGTTGGTGGTATAGCAATGGTCAAGTTGATCTAATAGACGCCTTTGAAACCGTGTGAAAATGTTGATCAAAACTGACAAGATGAAGAAGAAAAAAAAGGGGGGGGGATACGATTTGGAATGTCGAGTACTGTAAAAGATTTCTAAGGAATACGGATGCAAACCTAATGAAAAGCGCCGACATTTTTTAATTTGTTTCTGTTATTATCGCAGAAGGTGTTAAAGACAATTTTTTTTTAAATTCCAAAAGCAATTTTATCAAAGTTTGATGAAATGCGCAACGTTCTCAGTTTCGTTTTACCATGGAAATAGAAATTAGGTCTAACTTCCATCTCCATGGTTTTACTTACAAATTCTTGAGCCCGCCCGTGTATTCTTGTGCCTAATAATTTGGCATAAAAAAAAGCCCAATTGAAGAGCTAGTCTACTGCAGTGGAATCTTGTGATTATAATCAGGGATCAATCGACTATTTTCATAATCAGTCGGTCCCAAGACACTCTTTATTGTTTTTTTTACCAACTGTTTAATGTTATCTATCAGCCTGTTATTGGTACCAAAAAGTATTCGTTCTAAAGGGATTTCCGATTATTATGATAACCGGATTCCACTGTATAAACAAATATACAAAACGGACAAATGAATACTGAATGTTGAAATAATGCAATAGTGGTATTTGTAGAATGAAAGTCGATTTTGATGGGAAATTAAAACGGTTTAGGAGTGTCTTGTGATATTTAAATTGACAAATACTAACTTATATTATTCCAAATTCAATCTGAATGAAGCTCGAAGCCATGTCAATGTTTCTAGTTTTTGGTCAAATTTATTTACGATTCAGATCATCAAGAAGGCTTGTACATAATGTGAATTGCCCATAAAAAGTGTTTTGCTAAATTCCTATTCTGTTTCTTAAACATATTTTAGCAGGGATATTACAGGTCAAAAAACGAAAAGACAACAACTGGTTAGATTTTGCCTTCAACACGGAATGTCCTACAATGAAGAATGTGCGCAAACTTTCCGGTAATGGAATTTTCAGCCACATGTCATTGTATAACTTGCTCAAAAAGCGTGTCCTACTAGCAGTGTTTAGCCAACAGTGTTTTCCGACACAACAACTCTAGACAGATCAAAGAGGAAAAAGCCCAAAGTGCTCTCATCCGTCTTTGTTAAGGAAGTTCCGCAAACACGTTCCACCTCTATTTAAGAATAAACGTTAGCTGTGGCTTGAATCGTTATCAAATAAATCGTCGTCAAACACGCGCCACATTTCGTTAAAAAGACGTCTTCTTTCTACACGACCCGGGGCCAAAGTGAGGGCATCAATCATCGGCATTTTCCATCCAATCGGTGCCTGTCTTGCCCTTTCTTGTTACGAGCATTCCATCAACACCATTATCCTCCTCCTCCTCCCAGTAGATAAGGTTGCACTGATATCAATTTTCTTCGCTTCCATCAACCATCAACGTGTTGAAATCCCACGTGAAATCGGACTTGTGAAAATAAGAGTTCCAAAAACCCAACCACCCGCTTCTTTACTCCTCACTCACTCACTCACTTTTCCATCCATCCCAATCTCCCCTTTTGCTGGCACTATGTAGGGGCAACACCTAGGGAGCGTCTGGAATGTGGGCTAGGTCGATGAAATGAAAGAGGGGAAAAAGAAAAGCCAAAGAGAGGGGAATAAATAGGACTACTTGAAAAGTAAAAAGCCGATAATATAGGACGATACAATCCGTACAATGTTTGGAAAAAGAGTGAAATGCTAGAAAAAGTTGTGAATCGAAAGTACCGATGGGATCAGACCAACAGCCAAAATACTTACCGGTAATAAGATAACAATACAAACAAAAATGAATCAATGTACCGGTATTAGTATAATTTTTTCAAACCGTATACAGTCGACGATATACGTCTATTAGGTAACCTACTAAACATGATGAGATTAATTATGAAAATTACCGTAAAGTGGAATACCAAACTTAACAGATTTCAATTCGAGGAAATCTTGTAAGCAGTTATACCCGAAACAACTAAACAAATTTGCATGTCAAACATACGGTAGGCTATAAAATTATCTGTGTCTAAAACCTGATAATTTTCATAGAGGCTAATCCATAATATAGTATTACACAGTACTGGATATACAAAACTCAAATCAATAAAAAAAAACACTTACTGAAAAACCATTTCCGAAATCATTACAGTTTAAAACTAAAAAGTTATCACAAAAATGAAATAGTCTAAATTTAGTATAACGAAAGAAATGTATTCTGTTAACAGGCAGTTTAAAATATTAAAGTAGTTACATTAACATTAGTTAATTTGAAATTAGCACGTACTTACCAATACTACCGGGATATCTATTTTCAAAGGTATGATAGATTAAACACTATAATATGTATTTTCAAATTGGGATATTTTATGAACTTATGTATAAACATCATGAAAATTTCAAATCTTATAAAACAGTAATAACTACTGGTTAGAAACATCAATCCTGGCAATTAATTTAATACTACACAAGTTCATAAATCTTTTTACTACAGAAGTTCATATAACACATGCTTCAACATTTTGTGAACATTTTTTTTATGAATTTGCATTACTGTCTATGAGTCACTTCTCACTTCTTGCACTAATATCTTTGCATACATTGTTGTTTGCTCAAAATTATGTGTCGGGAAAAAGGTAGAATTGCACCTAACACATTCGAAAATGTTTCTAGGTCATTTTTGACAAAAATGTTTGCTTAACATCCTTTTACACCAGGTCCTTCAATTAAAATCAGTTACTGTAAATCCCATTCTCACTAATGATTTAATTAGTGCATTGTATATTTATGTACTGTATATGAAAAAAGATGCTAAGACATAACGCATCTCTATGCAACGTTCCATTCTATATCAACCCTGTGGAAAGTGTAGAACAGTGTCGAAACGCACAAAAGAATCGGTGGTCTTGATAGAAAAGAAAATTCCCCTTCGAGGGCCTCGGGGCCGTCGGTCTCAAGCACGAGACCCCAGACCAAAGGGGCCACGGGAAGAATGTAAGAACCTTTAGAACGCCCAAAGGTTGCTTTGGGTCTGAGAGAGTCTGGCACCAACCAACACCCACCACTAACCCAACCATGGTACTCTACTACTATGAATGAATGAACGGGCTCCTCAACAGCTGTTTTCATTCATTCATTGCCTATTCCTCTGGCTGCGTCGTCGTCTGTTTTCACCACCACCACCATGGTTGTTTGTGGTATAGTTGTAATTTCTCCAGAGGGTGTTGTTGCTGCTGCTGCTGCTGTTTGTTCATTACAGTTATAGCTGATGATGGCGACAGAGCGAAACAACACATTGATCCCAAAGCCAAGATATGGGAGTCTCGATCCTCGGGGCAGATTAAAGCAGTGAACCCGAATCAAAGGCCCGCCAACGCGGAAATGAGCTTGTGAGGCGATAAAAACGACCTCGGACTTTTTTAACATTCCTTTCTCGAGAGAAAATCCAGTGCAACAACATCAACAACTTCTTGTATAAAACCACCAAGACTGGTTGGCTGCCAAGTGTCTCGCCCAACAGCTCTGGGGAAATACTCTCTCACTCGGTGTGTGTACACTGCGCTACATAGCTTTAAAACATCACAACTGGACTTTTGATACTTTCTCTTGAAGCCCTCGATAAACACGAACTAAATCCCTCAAACGTTTTCCTCCTATCAACACAACGAAAAATGCGTAAAGATAAACAATCCCTGACATAAACCTATATGGTACCCCCTACAAGTAATGTCTAAATTCACATATTTAACAAGTATAAAAGAGAAACATTATTAATATTAAAAAAAATTGTCAAAATTAATTAAAAAGCGAAGTCTATAGCCTTAGGAGTTTTTTAAATTTTGATGAAAAATGGGATTGGCTTAAACTTTGCAAGCTTGTTGCCTGCATAACATTTCAGTGCAAGCGAATCTCCGAAAATTCGCAAAACTACTATAAGTGAAAAATGACTAAAAAAACAGTATAACCATAAACTAAAGCAAATGAAGCAAACTCACTCTTTAGTCTAAGATAAACCTATTGAAAGTCATGATATCCATTAAAAAGTTATCTTATAATGCATATATGAGCCGTCTCAAACCAAAGGGAACTAACCGACATTTTCCATATTTTGAAGAAATTGAGAAAATAGAATCAAATTCAGCATTAGACTGCTCAGCAATAACCATAAGTTACACTGCTCACAAAAATGAGGGAATATTTCAAAATTTTCATAGCATTGTGAAATATCCTCTAAATTTTGTGAGCAGTGTATTTTGTACGTGTTTTACGTGAACAATGGACGTTAACAATTTAACATTAGCATCATTGGTTAGTTATTATTGTTATCATTGGTTACACCAATAACGTCACTTCTGCAATACAGTACTGTCCCAAATGGCGTCAATAGTGAAATTTCCTCGCATATAACGAACATCTGGAAGAATTTCTCTCGTCGCGTAATAGTAACGAAAACGTAGGCTATACAGGAAACACGAATAAATCGAGAACTTCCTATACGGGGTAAATTCAATGTCGTGAGTGCACATTTAGAATACAAATGCCATATTAACTACTGTACTACAATGACAGGATTGTTTTTTATACTAAACCACCGTAATGATATACCTATTATATTGTTTCTACTATATGTAGGCAGATAACTACTAAAAGTGAACTGATAGCTATCGCATGAAAACAGCATTTAGTTCCACCCTGTAATCAACCGATATACCGACAGACTATTTAAGCCGCAATAGTTTAAGGCCCTTTTTTACTAAGAAAAAAAAATCGCCTGTCACGTGGACGAAATTTATCCGACTTTCAAAATTTAAACACTGATTAACGGAAAACCTAATTGGACATTAAAGAATAAGTTGTTTATTAGTTTGTTGTACTTAAAAAAACAAAAAAAAACAACATCGTTGTAGCAAATGGAGTTTTCCTGTTGTTAACTTATAACATGTCTCCTCCCTTTATGAATTCTGAATTTAAACCGCCTCATTATCGTCAATTCCATCAAGCATCGATTACATGCGTTGATTACAATTTCGTTTACATGTTTAACACACCGACCTACGTTTATATAAACTGTGTAGGCCCCCTATATAAATATGTGTGTTATGTATAAATATACTGTATATACTATATATGCATATTGCGAAGGGATTTTGTAAGATTAGTTCAACTTCCATCTATTGTAAGTCTCCCAATATTAACATAACAACCATTTGATACTACATTTTGACTGAATCAGGTAAAATCTAAGAATTCCCAACCCAAACAAAAAACTTAGGCAAAGAAGAATAGGAAAAAAACGAAATTAAAAGAGGATATATACTTTATATATATACATGTATATTATTGTTTAATGAGAAATACAAGAAAAAAATTGACAAAAAAACAGCTGGTAGCCAGATGGATTTTTAGGTAGCCATGGTTGGATGATTCCACTCAAAAGTGAGATGCACCTGCTCCTTTATTAAACATCTTTCACATCATAGTAGGCCTATCTATTATATTATCTCATATTTGTTTTAATCTATCTTGTACAACTGTATAACGATTAAATTGCGTCACTAAACGATATTTCATTTGCAAGTCTTCGAAATATGATGTCGGCACTTTTACTACTGTATAACGATACCTAAACGACATTTCATTTACAAGTTTTTTTTTGAAATTGACCTTTAATGTCAACATTTCAATAGGGTTCTAATATTGCCAACAATAGACGTTATTGCAAAATACAATACGAGCAATTATAGAGAACAGCAGAAAAACTATTACTAAGATACATGACCAATAAAAGTGGAATGCTGTTAAGGTTACTACAGATATGACAAATCCGGAAATGAATTTTCCCATCATTGTGGAAATAAAAATATTTCCGCCCATTGTAAGTCTTACGACACGTCACAATGATGAGTCGTGTTCGAAGAATGAATGTAAACCTATAATAGTAAAACAAAGTATGCTCTTTTTTTTTGTATCAGTACTTTCCACTTCCGGAAAAAATTAAGTCATAGTTGAATGAAGTAATTTTCATAATTCAAATCATACATGCAATTTTGATGATTCGAGTATACTAATTACAACTCATTCAAGTCTTTTTTTGTGTGGGTGTTTTAATGTGGAAACGAAACTCGATATAAAGACATTTCACTTCCAATTACTCAGTCTCAACTATGTCATAGGAAGAACAAACAGGAGAAAATAAAACAAGGATAGATAAAAAGAAAAAAAAAACATACATTCTTTTGAAAGTCTTTAACATTGGCCTAGATTTGAAGTATAAGATTCTAAACACCCGGATATGAGAACAGATTTAGTACAATTCAATTCACCTGCGAAAATATCAGATTAGAAAACAAAAACAGTCATTTGTCGTTACAAAAAAGAAATATGAAAACAAAGTTTTGGCCCCAGGAATGATTTTGTTGAAACGAACTGAAATGAAATGACATGAATTGCTAAATCACATCTCTATGTTTAAAAACTCAATTTTGCATTTGTATTGATATTGAAACACGATATTCAAATACAAAAATACATAGCCTACATGCAGTTCTTTTTCCTAAAGATTAGATGACATTAAAATCAACATCGAATTATGGAATTATAAATATAAATTACTGAAATATCGATGAAATATCGATATATAAAGTTAAAGGGCATTCCTAATCCTACCCTGTGTACCCCTTGAAAAAAGCGCTGGGACACATGTACATTGTACAATATAGTAGCCTACACAGAAATAAGCACGTTAAAAATGCTTTTTACGGAGACGCTTTATATATAGTTTCACTTTATGCGAATTTGGATTTATGCGATCTTTGAGTTATTCGATTTTCGATTACTGTTTCGATTCGTGCGAATTTTAATTCATGCGAATCTAAGTTAAAGCGATCTTTGAGTAATGCGATATTCCATTTCGAGTGATTGCATTTTCTACTTCTACAATTTTTTATTCGGTTTGCGACCTTCTTTTTTTTTATGTTTTTTGATACATTGGACTTGATGTTTTCGATTTTATGCGGTTCTCACTATGCGTTTTTTTTATCCACTGGACTACAGTATACAATATATTATCATAAACGACTTCAATAACAAGATATTACAAATATAAATATAAGAAGTACTCGATGCAATTTTCTTATATACAAAATCGTAGGCCGTATCATGATAGGGCCTAAGATTCTGTTAAAATGCGACGAGGAAAGTACTCCCAGGTGTTCTGTTTAAGAATTTTTAAAATTTGTATTTCATTCCCAATGGAATGAAATAAAATTCGTTTTAAGCAATAAAATTCACAATTATGCGATTCTTGTTTCTCAAATGGAAGCAATTCCCTCACACTGGAATCATTGTCCATTGTTTGTAGAAATTTTGAATTTCGATTTATGCAAAGCTTATGCAAAATTTAACTTCTGCACAAATTGAGGACTACTTGTGCAGTATTCTAAATGTTGCCTTAGTATACAGTAGTTACATGTAAACATACAAATATATCGTTGACGTACAATTGCAGTTATAACTCAAAAATATATCGTTGACGTACAATTGTAGTTATATATCTCAACGATAGTAGTATACTATAAAGTATAAAGTACACATTTTTTTTATTGAGTGGGCTACCTAATTTCATGCCTTCCTTGAATTTGTTAAGGTAGCCAATCTTGTAACCACTAATCGTTATTATTCGAATTGGTTGCTGGATGAGTTAATTACAAGCATATGCGTATTATTCAATTAAATATCAGTTTCCAATCAACTGATTACAGAAAAAAATATACTATAGTGTGAGTCGGAAAAATTCCATGGAGAACGAAAAAGTATACGATAAAAGGCAGGATGTTGGGAAATTAATTACGTAGCGAGTAAGTGAGTGTAGGGTTGTGGGAAAATGTTTTCAAGGAGTTTTGGGGCACGTGCTCGTGGCGTTTGGCAGATGGTCCGGAAGAGCCAGAGGCGGAAAAGGCAGATGTGCACGCGCCAGGTGAGGTGACAGTCAACAAGACATATTACTCGCTAAACTTAATGAGATAACGATGCAACACAGTTTCAGTGCTCCGTGAAAACACTGTTTGTTTGTTTCGAGATAATGAATATATTTTTTTCAATACATGAAACTTATGAAACCGAATATTAAAATATATATTTTTTCTAAGCAATTTTTGTGTTTGTAATTTTTTTTTAAATATATTTAAAAAAAAAACCATTTACATAGTCAAATGTGTTAAGTTTACATGTTAAACAGATTCCTAAGTAAATTTTGCGAAAGACATAATACATTATTTGTGTTGTTTTCTAGTTACAAATATAAAATATTACTATGTATTTTCACGCATATCTACAATAATTGTACATTATTTGTAGATTTGGCAACAAAATAAGTTTGTTCAATGGGCAAAGACTGAGACTTGCTTCCCTGGCATTCGATATGTAATGCAGAAAAGCCCCATTACTAGGAAGCAGTCCTAATCAAGGTCATCTGTAGACCCAGACAAACTAATGTTACAAAAAACCAATAAGCACTTGATTTAAAAATTAAGAATAACTGTATAATGATTCCCGTTCATTAAATTTACAGTAGGCTAAGATTATCTTCACAATCTGTGAACTTCGTAAATTTCTAATTACGAAGCCTAAGGAACTTTGCTCCAAAACACCAAAACAGTGGAATCCGGTTATTATAATCACGGATGCGAATCGAGTATTGTTATCATTACCAGTCGGTCCCAAGACACTGTTTACTGTTTTATTTCTATTGTTTAATGATATCAGCTGGCTCTTGTTATCAAAAAGCACTAGTCACAAAGTGATCAAAATACCGGATTTCACTGTTTATCTAAACATCATAACATTATTTTGTTGAAGTAAAAAATACCAAACATTATATACAGTATGTATTTGGGAGTACCGTAGTATATTCACTAAAAATTTATAGTTATGTACCCGGTAAATTCGAGTTTATCACGTCTAAAACGTCTTCCGAAACGATTTCAAGAATAACCAAATATTTTTTAAGTTCTTAATCTAATATAGAAACATGTCGTTAAATTAGTACTTTCTCGTGGCTTATAAAATGTTGCAATCGTCAATTATCACCAATAAACACAGTTTTACTTTCACTATCTCTGGGGTAAAGAAAATAAATATTAAAAAAAAAAAACCACCCTCTTAAAACCAATGATTTTCAATTATGGCCAAAGAAGAAAAGCCGCCTAAAAAGAAAAGGTTTTTTAAAACGAACATTTTAACATCCGGCCATCGACTTCTCTGGAATGAAGCTTCCAGTTAAAAACTGGGCACGTGCAGTGGGCAGAAGTAAAAATGTACAAATAAAAAAAAAAAGGAACCAAGTATAATGAAGGAGAGAGACACATACACGAGCCAGGTGTTCTGGAAGGCTGACAGATTATCCATTTCCGACTATTATGCAAAAAGGGGAAAGTATGGTAGACTCCAGGTGCTTGGTGAGGAAGTCCAAAGAAAATTACAACTGTATAGATACTAGCACACACACAAAAAAATCCCTTATCGAGTTCTTTACAGTTAATGTAGTGATTCGATTTGCAAAAAAAAATAATCCTGTTAATTTGATGTTGATAGTCCAGTGAAATAACCACTTAAGCTAAGAAGCTCTTACTTCTATTGGACGAGTGATAGGAAATCCCATAAAAACTTGGTGTACCTTGGTTTGTATGCAAAGTAGGTTCCGGTACTTAGAACTTCAAATAACTTCTAGAATTTTTGAAAAATGTAACTTTGGGCAAGGTCGTCGGTGTTGATTAAGGTTACAAAAACTCAAGAAATTCGTTTTTATTTTCTTAATTCTTTAGTTATAGACTTTTAAGAGATATAAAATTTCAAATTAGTCACTTTTTATCAGCAACTTCAACTATTGATGATGACACATTCTGTACATTCAAGTACCAGAATGTACCATATATACCAGAACTGAAGAGTCATTGCAAGTTACTAATCATTTATGTTGCAATCACTATTACAGTAGTCGAAATTGTTTCGTGATGAAACTACAGAACTTGTGCCTGATCAAATTATGAGCGAGTCAAAGAAACCCACAAGAATGCAAGACATGTTGAAACTCACAAATTATTCCATTGTCTAATTGGAATTATTCTGACAGAGCTCTTTTTCAGCATATGAGGGTATACTTTAACTCTAAATTTTTCGATATTTTTATCGATTAATATCGATATTTGTATCTATCGAAGTTGATCTTGCATACCACCTAACTTTTCTTTTAAAAAATGAGCATTGCCTATCCATACAAAAACTGCAACCCGTTCTCAAATGCATCATGCATCACAAATGAAACGTTTACCAGACCACTGTGACCATATAACTTACAATCCATTGTTTTACTATGAAAAGACATTGTGAAATTCACCATCTAGATATCCCTGGATCCACCAAAACAACTCCAGATTTCTTTGATAATACAATTATTCTCGGAATGTATAGGAAAAATAACTTTGAAAAATGGGTAAAAACTCCACATTTCAGGACACAACTTCTCTTAGAATGTATAGACGAGAATAACTGAAGAACTAAATAAAAGCCTTTAAAAACAAAACAAAAACTCACCGAACAATGTTGGGATGTTCATAGCTTCCAATTTGTCTCAACACGGCAATTTCCCTCAAAGTGCTCATGGGTATGCCATCCTCGGTCAACGAAACCCGCACCTTCTTCAGGGCCACATAACTGCCCTCGTTGCGCAAATCCTTGGCTTTGTAGACAGTACCATAAGCTCCAGTGCCGATGAGTGCCACTTCTTCATAGTCCTTGTCATTGCCTCCTATGGTAGTGGTGGTAGGCAGCACACTGGCAGCTTCGTGGGTCCGACTAGGGTCACCAACGTTGCCGCTGCTGCCTGATGATGTTCCAGGCATCATGGGGAAGAAACGCGGTGGACTTGCCGCACCTCTCACTCCATGTTCAGCACAAGGCCCGCTACTCTGGGTAGGAGAAGAAATAAAGTACCAGTCAGTCATCTGGCAGACGATGGAATGGTGCTACAGTGGTGGTGGTGCGAGCACCGAGGCAAGGCAGTGTGTGTGTGTGCGTGCAACAACGCGAAAAGGGGGAAGAGAAAGAGAGAAGAGAGAGGCCGGATGGAAGGAAAGAATGAATGAATAAAAAGTAGAAGGGGGGATTGTTACAAAAAAAAAACAACGTAAAGAGAATAGGACAAACTGTGCCCGCTAGTCATTCGATTAACACCTACGCATGTCTAAGCGCCACCGTTTGACACCTCGTAACAGTTCTTACAGCTTGATGAACATGTCAAGAGTGTGTCCTTACAAACCAGGAAACAAGACTATAATACAAAGTATCTACACTTGAAGTCTTTGTGTACTGATTCAAACAATGCAGATGCTGGTACAAGAAGAGTTATACAGCGTAAGATTGTCTGTAATCTGCAGCTTTCACGTTTCTTTTGTATGTCTAAAAGGAATATGTCATATTGGATATTCTCAAGCCTTACAACAAAAATAAAATAACTACTGCCATATTACAGTGTATCAAGGTCAAAGTTGAGTTTGTATGTACACAGACGTTCTTGCAAACTGTAGGCTATATTTGCACGCCATATACAATAAAATTGATATACCAAGAAATCTTCCAATACGCTATGAAGTATCTAAATTTTACAATATAATTATTGTGTACATTCTGTAATGCTGTGCAAAAACTAGTACAATGAAACCTTTGTATTAAAAATATAATCCAGTAGACTAATTCTGTAAGTCATATGGTCTATTTTTTACAGTTTAAAGTACAGGTATACCGCACTATAACGGCGGGCAAGGAACGAGACCACCGTCGTAGATCAAATTACGGCCTTTTTTTTTAACTTATCATTGCATATGGAAGCCCAAAAACGTGGGTACTAGGCTTTGTCCTGATGTTAAAGACTGTTTAACACTGTCCACATACCGATCGAACGTCGTGATAGCATTTTTTTCTTTAAAATCTCGATTTTTTTGTCAACAAAATATCGATTGTTGTGGCGCTGTTATAGTGTGAAAAGCCCTTAAATCAGAGCGCCATACATCGGAGTATACCGAATAGTCAGCCATCATCCAGTTCGTCAGTCAACTGAATCAAAAACCACTAGAAAGTGCGAACAATGAACTCACCAAAAACCCACACTGATATTAAACTGATTAACTACGAATGAACGAATTCGTTACCCTGATGAACACATATCCAAATAACTATTTTTCCAATGCCTTAAAATATAAACGGTTGTTGAATATATCAGATGACTTCAAGATGCCATTTGATTACTGGTGAACTTACCAGTTTGTGGATAGCTGTTGTAAAGTCAATCCAGTGATTAAATATGCTGTTAGTCTGTTACTTACAGCCTTTAACTCTTATTTTTAAAAGAAGGTCAGGTATGCTTATTTTTATCCGTTGTATTATCGACATTCTTTACATAGATTGGATTGCTTGCTTGCTTGCTGAGGACGTTTAGACACAAACATCATTTTTGCCTTCAGCTATACACATCCTGCCTTGCTTCTAGCACCTGTTCCACAATGATTATGATTATCATCACCATCATCATTATTATTTTAATTATTTTTTTTTTTGTAAAATTTTTCTTTAAAAAAATATCAAATAAACTCACTTTCATTTAATCTTTTTTTTATATAATTCATATACAGCATTAAAAAAGCGGTTAAATGTGTGTAACGTCGTTACTTAGAAGTTCAACACGAGATGGAAAAGAAAAATGTTATCTCATGTTTGTGTAGCCTACTTTTGTTTATCACATGTGGAATGTTCATGCATCCATCATTATCATCAATCCCTTATTAAAGTGATTGATTTCTAAATGGTACTTAACATGCATGTTATTTAACACATACCGGACATGAAATAGTTGTATGTTTTTTAATACCGAATCACATTAGCACTGATAACATAATATAAATATTTAATGAAGTTCTCCAATGATTAGCCATTTTGTATACACATTCTCGCATGCATACTCTGAAGAAAAAAAAACCATATTTTCAACCAATATACCTGTATACCAAATCAGATATATAATAAAAATATCTAAATTTGAAATCACAGTATGACAACATTTATACAAAAAAAAATGAAGACCAATTATGAAATACATGTGATAATAGTTGTTTTGATCGAAACACAATCCATTCAACCCAATCTCCAAGCATTAATTGGAACAGATGTATAGATAAAAGTTCTATGACCAACTTATCAGGAACACTTTTTTTTTAAGTAACCTATACAAAAAAAAAATAACAATACATATGTAAAAGTAGTGTGAAGCTTTATATTAACTTTAAATGACATTATAGGTGATTTTTAGTATTTTTAGTATCATCATCGTTGGAACAAGTATGTTACTCAACGTGTGGAATGTAAATCATCACTAAAACGTGAATGAACGAACAACTTGCACTGTGTGTTTATTCATTCATGTACTTTGAGCAATTTGCAGATTGTAAAACAACTGAGCAAATACATACTTGGCAAATTAACTGAAAGTCTGAATGAACATAAAGCTGATCTGCACACCACTCACAAATATAACATACCTATAACATATATGCTATATATTATGGTGACAGGTGTATAACACGTACAAAATATTTCCACTATCTTGGGATTTCATAATAAATTATTTCTCAATACACATCCACAGTACCTGGTACAACTGTAACTGTAAAAAATATTATTAACTAGCAGTTAACCTGGTGCATTAAAATTAGTGCAGTGTGAATGTTGGATATAAAGTAGTCGTTAGAATAAGTTATAAAGATTTTTGATAAAACAAGATTAAAATTGTATAAATAGTTTATAATCAACATCACTTTAGATAAATATTGTATACACATCTTACATGTGACTTGTGGAGGTTATACATTGATAACAATATGTCAAAACATGTTTATCTTGAAGATAATTGTCAGGTGAAGGTTTGGCAACATCCTCTCTAAAAGGTATCAATAAATTAGTTGTGTAATGTCAACAAAATACACTGTAAGGCCTACTTTAAAATCGGCCATTATTGTGCAATACTATATTAAATATACAATTACAATATACTGTACTTAATTCATTTCAGATGAATTTTTTTAAAAAGAGTTGAGATACAATCGAATATGTGCAAAAATTAAATGTCCTTACTTTATATTGTCTCTTAAAACAATTTTTTCATAAAATGTAGCACTATTACATAAATGTATAACAATTGCATGTACAGTTCTGTATTAACGTATAACCATGATACTAACACTAACTAAACAAAGTATCGCATAATCGTAAAAATGTTTTACATCTCTAAACCCTATCTCTTAAAAACATGAACTTTTGGTAAATTTTACCACAGTAGGCCTATATACAAGAACTACATAAACTACATAATATGTAACACTTGATACTAACATTAATTAGTATCATGGTACATAAATTAAGACACCTTTTAAATTCTATTAATACTTAACTCATACTCACACCACGAATTCAAGTGACAAGTTTTCGAATCAGTGCAGTACATGGTATACAATCCGATTAATGAAATTTACACAAAAAATGCCAAAAAAATTCTAGTTCATGGGTTGTTCTATAAATAAGATTAAGTGAAAATTTATGACTAAGTTGTTCAAATGTTAAAAGTTTATCGTGATTTCATTTCAGATTGAGTAATGCAAGTCAAACATTGAATCACTAAGTCTGAAGAATTTGGAACAAGTTCCCAAAGAAAAACTGGGAAAAGACCAAAACAGCAATGGCAGAGAAGTGGAAAAAAAACACAGAACCTGATTCTACTCCAGAAATTTAAACTGGGGTTGTTAAATCAATGTTATTACCTAAAAATGTTTTGTTTTGTTTTCTTTTTTACGAAATTGTGTGTGTAAAAAAAAAAAAGAGGAAATCTTATTCTTCTTTTAGAGTTAATTGAAAGAAAAACCTGTTGGTATTCGATTTCCCTAAACTTGAAGTTGTCAGCAATACAACTATTCTTCTATTCTTCGAAACTCAATTTTGCTGTACACCCAAACAAAAAATCAATAACTAATCATTTGTTTTTTTTAGGTACTTATTTTGATGTTAAAATCATTTCAAAAATGTCAATGCAATTACCATTTATTTACATAAATCTTGTAGTCAATTATTGTAATGTGGTTCTTTCAACGCAATGAAGAATTTTAATGATTTGCTACCATCTTGCAATTTTTGTTCAATTAAAAAAAAAAATAGGAATAATATTGATCGTCAAATTCAGTTTCTGTTAAATAAACTGAATTTACATTAATTCATAAAAGTAATGAAATTTTCGTCAAAAATCATCGTTATCGTATAGTTTATGAAAAAAGGAATTGGAAATAGGAATAGAAAAAAGGAATAGCAACTGACTATAGACATGTCTACTTTTTCAACACATTAACAAATTGATATTGAAAATACATACGAATATAAAAGTTAAAAAACTGCTATATACCTAATTCAACATCTTGAGAATATATTTACAACTGTTAACTGGTAAAAAAAATATTCATTAAAAATTTTCAAATCTCAGATTTTGACTTGAGTGAAAAATCTGTGTCTTGTATGAATTTGTATAAAAATTGTTAAATAAGCTATAAGATTGTTACGTTTTAGTTCCGAATTTCACTTATTTCATAATAAAAACGTTCATAGTAAATAAAAAATATACTTTTATATATAAAGACTTCATATATTTATTATAAAAAAAAGAACGAAATAAAAAGCTGTGATTTTTTGAGTGTCAGTTACAGAACATGAACTATTCAAAAATCAATAAAATTAGTTTAAAATAAAATAATTCAACCAAAACTGTTATAAACACTTAAAGATATCTATAATAAATGCTGTAAAAATTGTTTTAATTATCTCATCATATTTTATCATTCGGATTTTAACTTAATTTCATGAATACTACATTTCACACACTAAACCTAAATTTGAACAATAAACTTTGAACAAACACTATAATTAAATCGTATATAAAAAATAATTATAATGTAAATGCAATAAATTAACTACTTGTTTTTATTCTACAATGAAAAAAATAATTATCATTAAGTTTGTAAACCTACTTATGTTTCATTTAATGTAGGCCTAACTAAGATATATACAAAATTATCTAGTTAAAAACTGTTAAATTAAAGATGATTTTAAAATTACTGTTTAAATAACATATATTAACCTATACAATAGTTATATAATGATTTAGGCTTAAAAGGGTCACTAATTTTAAATCTCACAAATAGGCCTATCAGATTCATGAAATCTCAGCTTTTGGTGTAAACTACTTAAAACTTTTAAATAAAATAAATAAACTACATTTAAACATATTTAGATACATCTAATGGTTATTAAAAAAGATTTTAAAATACTATTTGTAAATTTTATTTTAGCTTTTAACTTAAAATTAGAATTAGATTTAACCCCACGTTTTCAAAAAAAAAAATCTACCAATCAGGCCTACATACAAATACAAAATTAGTTAAACAATGATAAAAACAATATAATTTGAAAATATATATTCTAAATATATTCTTAAAATTCGAAATTAACATCAAATGTTTATATTAATACAAATTGTGGTTGATAGTATACAAACAAGTCTAATAGAAGCCCCCTATTTTATTACAAAAAAATATTTATATTCAAAAATTATAATGACTTTTAAAATAAAAGTACTTATTAAAGAAACTATAGAAATACAAAATATTGTAAACATCAATCATAAATATAAGATTCGATTCTTGTTTGAATGTTCAACAAAGTTTTTCAGCAACACAACATGGCTTTAGTAATTCGGTTATAAATTTTGAAAATATTAAATAAGGTTAACAAAAATAGTTTAAACACCTAAAGAAGTATATCATCACTGTGTACAATTGCAATTTAAACGATTCAGTTTATTTAATTTTCACATTTTTACTGAAAATGGCAAGTGATATGTTCTAGCCTCTCAATTAACTTTCGAATGATTGAAAGGTCTCATGTAAATAGACAGCTAGATAAAATTATAATAAAATAAACAGATAAAATTTGTTATAAACACTACTATAAAGATACCAGGCACGTGAGGAAATGAACATTATTCACAAAAAACTTTAATTTTTTTCCAAAAAACTCCAACACCCGAACGACATTTTTTAAGTCATGTGGAGATGAGGCTCATGTTTGAAACCCTTTGAAAAATACAAAAAAGCAAATCACGTGATTAAAATTGATTTGGTCACCTGAAGAATACGGTGAAGATTAGGAATAAAATTAAATCGATGGTTTATGTTGCATAGTTTAACCGATTTTAACTTAAATGCACGTGCATGTGGAGCATCGAGTTGGTCGTTGCGTTGGATGAGTAAGTCGATGAAAAGAAGGGGTTAAAGGTAATTTAACCATGGAATCGAGATGATAATGGTTATTACTCATGTCAGGAAACATTTCCTGAGTTGGCGATAAAAGAAACTACTTACGCAAATACTATACTTTATGAATTACATCAGTTTTTGTGGCACGACGTAGAGATCCCTGAAGCAGAACCAAAGGCTGCACTGGTGGGCCTGTCTGAATTTTAATAATTTCCACATAATAATCAAACTTCACGTTAACCAATTCGACATCCACATGTACTCCACATACCCACACTACTTATCCAAGTGAAAATAGTTGAAAAAAGTTCACCGTATTAGCTACAGGGTGATTCGTGGTGAGCCGTCTCACGCATTTGGAGACGAGTAGTTGATACGAGAAACTCGGTGCAATTAAGTTCCTATTTCAATTAATTACAACTATTAAAGAAAATTACCGCAATTAACACGTTGCTAATAGCCTCGTGAACGTGTTCAAGTTGTTTTTGTTGCGATAATCGTACATTAACAATGACAAACAAGGCAGTTTTTCACACATTGTTTTCAGGTGAGGATGCAGAATGACAAGCCACCAAAAATAAACACCACTTTTCACTCAATTTTCACAAAATATATGACGAATAATATAATTAATTTATGGTGACTTTTGATCCTCATACCTTTGTCAACAATGTTTAATTCAAAATTAACCACTTCGATGCGTGTCAATTGATTTAGTAAGCAATAATTGGAGACATCATTTTTAGGCATGTGGCACACAGCTGCTCAAAAATCAACTATCTCAACACAGAATAATCGACCTAAACGTGATATATTCGAAGTGAATACATTCTGTTTGAACTACATTAAGTATATATGTAATATACGATAACAAATAATTGTATTTTGTGTAATAGTTTGTTTTTTTCAAAGCACAAGCAAAGCTAAACAAAACTGGCTGACATGAATAAACATGAAACAAGTTTCATTTTATCAACAACAAAACGAGACAACACAAATGGCAATCCATACACGAAAAAATTCATGAAACGAGAGACCTGGGGGTAATAGATTTAGGAATGTGCGCATTGACAACTACACAGTTTCGAAAGGGGGGGGGGAACCTAGATTTCATACATTTGACAACTACACACAGACACAAAAAAAAAACCCGACAACCACGTACAGGGTGGGTGGTGGAAAAAAAACCCTATTAATACTCACCAAAGCTTATGTTTTTATAAGTTAACCCTCCATCACTACCCCAAGTGAGCCTTGCTCCTTTCTCACGACTGCTTGCAACCCTCGTGGGGCCCCCCATACGCCTTCTTGTTCGGACTGAAAACATATGCGCCGCTCGTTAGAGGCTAGATACGCTAGTTCCTCTTCACTTTTGGGGTAGGAAAAACACGTCGAAAACCCCTCGGATCGAGGGTTCATCTCACCCACACCCTGTTCCAAGTTAAAGGGATAAGATTCGAGTTATTGGTTTCGATAAACAGGTGGTTTACGCGATCGCTTGGCACCTCGAGGGGAAGGAGAAAACAAGAACCTGGCCTCCATCATGCATACCTAGGCTTAGGCCTAAGTTTCTTCTCTTTTTTTTTCTGGTTTATTTTTTTTAATATTAAAATTTTTGATAGACAACACTTGGAATTTATAGTGGGAGTGGGATATGATGTGTGGAAGGGGTTATAAGTGATCGGTGGGGTTTATTATATGTTATTTTTTATTTTGGAATTATTATTCCGGGGATGTGGGAGTGTGAGAAAGAGGAAGTTAATGGAGTGATGTGTCAGAGAGAATGGAGAGTGTGTGTATGTGTGTGAAAACAAAAGACGTCTGTCTCGACATGTACAAGCTGAGATGTTGTTGATGTCACTTAAAGGAACGTTTGTTTGTTTGTTTTTTTACTAGAGAGACAGTAACTTCGTCTGTCTTACCTTAGGTTTTTATTTTTGTAATTTTTTTCGTGTGTGTGTCAATTTTTTTTTGTTATAAAAAAAAAAGGTTTGCAATGCTCAGGTTCCTTTGTCCGGATGCCTCGTCATAGGTTGTCAGATCGGACAATGAACTGGAACTGCCGTCGCCCAATCGGCGACCTTTGCAACTCGGAAATCGAAGGGTTTCGATACTATTTTTTCAAATATACACTCAACCACAATTATAACACGAAAAAATATATCAAACGCCGAGCGCTACTTCCGGTTTTTTCGTACAAATGTCAACCTTTTCATTCATTCATTCATTCATTCACCAAACACTACACTTAATAATGATAAATAAATAAATGAATCAACCCCATCAAAAATGGGGGTTTCGGATTTATGTTGGGGAGGGTACATTTTATTTACCTGTTCTCGATGGTTGGCATGACACGGATGAAACGGTCAAAGGTGGTCCACACCAATAGACATACTCCACTAAGCAGAGGGGCACTTTAGTTGCGAGCGTCCAACAAACCAGCCGAAAGAAAATGAATGAAATTCCTCAGCTGCATTCAAAAAAGGCGACGAAAGGAAGTTCGGTGGCTCCTCCTCACAACAACTGCGAGTCCGAAACTGAAACTTCTCACCACAAAAATCACACTACACTTCTGTTAGACCATGGGGAATATATATATCGTCTGCGAATACAACACTGACATTTGTCATTTACAACTCGGGGTTCGTTTCATACAAAAACGAACAACGTGCGATGAGTGATCTGTGAGTCTAGAATGAAACAGTGACAACGAGTACTATCTCTGGCCCAAGGCGATGTCAGTAATCTCATAGTTTTTGCTGCTCTTATCACACTTCCCATAGCGTATGGTTGTTGGAGGATGATGATTTTTTTTAAGGTGGGGTACACCCAAAAGGTTACTGAATCATCGTACGAAGGAAACTCATAGTCTCGAGGTGCTGAGTAATCCGTAAGGACGTTGGGTACATGTAACCAGAGAGTCCTTAGTAAGGACGAACAACTCGTTTCTATGCTTCATTTCACGTTTTTTGGATCGCTCATTAATATTACGAAGGGCGTGACATCTGGTGGTGAAAACTGATAATTTGAAAATTTGGGGCAACTTTTATTTAAAAATTTTTTTGTCTCATTTGTTATTATTATTATTATTAAGGCAACCAAAAATATGCAAATGCATATATTTTTTTGAGCGTCTGATAAAAGAATGGACCAGACACAAAATCTGTTTCAGGATAAACTGAGAAGTTTGAGCCATATTTGCTAGGGCATAGTTTTGCATATTTCCTCTCATAAAGCAATAATTGTGTATTCGAGGTTTTACGACATTTTTTAAGGAAAAACTGCATATTTTTATGCACATTTTGCCTAAATTTGGTATAAATTTATATGATATGTGATTATCCGGGCTCTCTTGATCGGCACTTTTATGCGCAGAATAAACCATGATTTATACAGTACATTAATAATAATCGACCTGTTATTATTATTTTTTTAATTTTTACTTTTTTCAATTTTAAAATTAGAAAAATTTTAATTTAAAACATTTAAACCTAGATTTTTTTTTTTAATTTTAGAAAAATTTATAAATTTAGCATAATTTGTTTCTGTATATGTATTATTTTTTTTTAAATTCTAAAATTTTATTGTCATAAGAAATAATTTTTATTGAAATTATATAAACTTTGTATTATTATTTTTTAATTTTAAAAAAATTATAATTTTAACAAATTTTTCTTAAGTCATTGTAGGATTTCGAAACGTAGTCGACACGGCTATATTGCATTGTGAAACGTACATTTGAAAACCTACGCAGAATAAAGCAATCTTCAAATATTTGTGGTTTATTACTTTTTTTTTAAAAATAGATAGCAACATAATTTGATTTAGTTTAAATTTAATTATTATTTTAATTTAATCAAAGTTTGCACAGAAAAGTATTATTTTTTTTAGTTTTTAAATCAGTACGTCATTTTTCATTTGAAAATAGTCAAAATGCAAAATTTACAAATTCTAATTTTAAATTTTAAAATTAAATGTTAAAATTTTGCAAATGAACTAATTTTAATTTGATTTTACACAAATTTAAGTATTAACTAAAAAAATTAAATATTTTCCCAAATTCATTATATTTTACATTTTTCATGTAAGATCAATATTACTATTAATTTATAGCTGGAAAAAAATTAAATAACCAAAAAATCTACGCTATTTTAATAAAAAAATTTATTACGCCTGCTTGAAATATCTTAAAATATGTTAATATAATACCATAATATGCCAATTCATTATTGACCATAAACGCTGTCAGTATGATTGAGCACAAAATTCATACTATATTCTTAATCTAATCACTATTACGTGTTCAATGACGACATGCCGTTTAAAAAAAGCTTTTTTACAACACATTACTACCATCATCAGTTGACGTTATTAAACAAAAGTCTTTTCTGGTAGTAAACGTATTAACAAGCTGCAACAATAAAGGAAACCACATTCCAACGTCAATATATATGGAAAACGAGATATACCATAAAATGGAGGATGTTGGGAGGTTATTTTCGAAGCCCTGTACACATTGATGATTTGGGTTATTTTTCATTTTTCAGTTTCTTTATTCGGACCATTTGTCATAGTTGATTATGTAATCCGATGGACTTAAAGTGGATGCTTTTGTAGGAGAGCAAAGGAAGCTGCTATATAAGCAGAATTATTTGAAACGTCGGTTCACGAGAGGTCTTGCATTCCAATGAGAAGGTGCGGGTTCCTTTCATCAGCCATTCATTGTTCGCCTATGACCAGCAGACGAGACGATAAAAATCGCCGGCAAGAAAGAGACAATCCTGTAAAAAAGAAAAGGAAAACAACAACAACAAGAACGAAAGAGACAGACATTTGTTTATATACATAGGGTGGTCCTTATTATAATGGGGGAATAAAAACAAAAGTTTTAATATTGAGTTCGGGACACCAGCCTATCTTGTTCCAAATACTATTCTCCTAAATATTTGGTGAATTTTAGATTGAATTTTAAGAAGTCGCTACCAAGAGTTGGTAACATTGGTTTGACACATAAGAAGGGGAGAAAACAAAAAGTTTTATTTCAAATAGGGGCACCAGTTTATGTTCTTTCAATATTTAAAAAAAACCACAATAATTTCCCCTAGTTTGGCTCATTTTAGATGACATTCAATTTCGAGGTTTGAAACATAAGTGGCGATTTTGATTAACACGGAATTTTTCAGATCTTGGTAGCGATCCCTAAATATTGTTCAAAACTAACCTAATTTTACCAAAATCACTTTCGGGGGTGCGACAGGCCTGGAAAGTCGAAGGAAAACACTTAAACCATAGAAATCCAAGCAAAAACATGATTTTTTAGCATATGCAGTATAATTTTTTCCATGTCTGGAAAAAAAGGAAAGGGACCGGAGGTTTCGAAGAGGGGCCTAGGCATCCTCCCCTGGCTATGGCCCTGCATCGGGTGTCATTTTGAATTGCATGCATTTGAAATGATACTGTCTCAAAAAAAAACAAATTGCAAGTTGTGAAACCAACTTACATATCTGAAAGCAGACCACATATAAGGGATAAGCCAATAAAAACTTATTTCCTACAACTGTCCATAATCTCAAAGTTTTACATGAAATGTATCCATATTTTGTGACAGAGGAAGTAATAGTTATGTAGTGGCTTAATATTGTCGCAATATCGGATGCTACTAACCTACATTACCGGAACTCTATTCTTTTAAGTTATAGACTTTAATAAAAAACATACAAAAGTTAATTTAAAAAAAAATATACAGGAATGAATTTGATTTCGAACCTTGAACATTAATATTCCATTTTAAAGGTTTAACCTATAAAAATCAGGATTTTATTTTTGTGAATCATCCACAATTAACCATGTACGTGACAAATAATGATCCACCCATATTATTCACAAGTTAGAACCATTTGAACTTGAACTTTTAACTATATTACTTTATTACATTTTTTTACAAGTAAAATCGGGTAATCGTTACACCTCTATTTTTTTTTTTATATTTATAGTTGTTTTTTTTATGAACTGTTTTTAAGAATTGTTTTCAATTACGATTGGCAAGTTATCGTGTCAACATTATGGGAGTGGAGAAAATATAAAGGAACTCTTTATTGGCATTCAACTTCCGCTACGATACTAGGATAACAATAGGAACGATAAATAATTTTCTTGGAAGTACTCGGCCCCAAACAGAACGAACTTGAAATACATTCTAGTATAGCTTTATATACGAAAAACAAATCACGTGATATGATCAACTTTGTTTTACATCAAAACATCCAATTGTCTGAAAAATATTTAATTACTAATATATGTACATAATATGTACTTTGTGTGTGTATGTATATGTAT